>JAJOZX010000568.1:1067500-1075000 GCA_023014485.1 Bathynomus jamesi | reverse complement strand
ATATGGACCGTGACTTCATGGATACCGTAATGAAATTGACTGGATTCTTTGGCTCTGATATATTTGCATGTCCATTATAAATAGATATAGAGTGTAACATATTTGTGGATAGTAGTTTATTATGACTTGATCCTCTGGATCGAGAGATTCTATCCTTAGTTTTAAATCGATAATTAATTATTTTTAAATTGATAATTATTTAGTTTCGTAAAAATTGGTCGTTGCCAATTTACCGGCAGTTTTACATGAATTTCTTATGTTCTTGTGGTTCGGAACCCACGTAAAATTGTAGGTCCCCTCCGCCACCACGGAGGACATACACAATACACGATTACGAACACAGTTAGGTAGACCAGCCATGAGTGGATCCTTGGGTCTTTGTTGGTCTGAAACATTGTAACATATAACATTATAACATATATATACAGGGTGGGCGGAAAGTAGCTCCCTATTTTGGATTGGTAAAAAAATACGTATATTATCCATTTATTTCAGAAGAAATAATATGAAAAGGTAGGCATACATGGTAGGTTTTCTCTAAAATTCAATGTGGGCTCCAACTCTTTCCACCAGCTTCTGGAGCCGCCCAGGAATGGCGTCCACTGACTTTAGCAGGAACTCCGGCGGGATGGAGGACATGACTTCCCGAATTCGGTCCTCCAGTTCTTCCAATGTCCTCGGTTTGGTGCGGTAGACTTCTTCCTTTACCCACCCCCAAAGAAAGAAGTCACACGGTGTCAAGTCGGGGCTCCTGGCTGGCCATTGATGTGGACCACGACGACCCATCCAACGCCCAGGGAAGTGGGCATCCAGCCACTCACGGACAAGAGCGAAGTGCGGAGGGCGCCATCTTGCATAAATATCAGATCGTCGATGTTCTCCCATGTGCTGACAACCGGCCAGACTCGTTTCGCAACATAGCAAGGTACCGCTCAGCATTCATGGTGTTGCGCAGAAAGAACGGGCCCACAACCTGATCTGAGGTCATACCACACCACACCGTTACACTGAACCGATTCTGCCGTTTTTCAGCGGTAACCGTGCGACTTCTTTCTTGGGGGTGGGTAAAGAAGAAGCTACCGCACCAAACCGAGGACATTGGAAGAACTGGAGGACCGAATTCGGGAAGTCATGTCCTCCATCCCGCCGGAGATCCTGCTAAAGTCAGTGGACGCCATTCCTGGGCGGCTCCAGAAGCTGGTGGAAAGAGTTGGAGCCCACATTGAATTTTAGAGAAAACCTACCATGTATGCCTACCTTTTCATATTATTTTTTCTGAAATAAATGGATAATATACGTATTTTTTTACCAATCCAAAATAGGGAGCTACTTCCGCCCACCCTGTATAATATATATATATATATATATATCACACACACATATATATATATATATATATATATAGATATATATATATATATATACATATATTATATATATATATTATATATATATTATTATATATATATATTATATATATACATATATATATATATATATATATATATACATATATATTTATTTATATATATATATACATATATATATATATATATATATATATATACATATATATACATATATATACATACATATATATATATATATATATATATATATATATATATATATATATATATATATATAATATATATACGTATATATATAATATATATACATATATATATACAGGGTGGGCGGAAAGTAGCTCCCTAATTTAAATTACATATAAATTATGTATAAATTGTGATTGTATTGTTATATTGTATGGTGTGTTCTCTAAAGTGGTACAATTGTAACGGTAATCTTTTTTTCTCTAAAGTGTTCTCTTTGTGTTCTCTAAAGTTGTACAATTGTAACGTTCATTTTTTTTTTCATTTCAGATTGAAGGGTAACATGGCTGAGCGTTTAACACTGCAGGAGCGTGCCCAGTTGGCGGCACGGTACGAAGTTTGGCAATCTGTCGTTCGAGTTCAAAGATGGTGGCGGGCCATTCACGGACCACGTGCCCAAGTGGACCCGAAAACAATCAAGAACTGCCACTCGAAGCTCATGACCACGGGGTCTGTGGCAGATGTTCGAAGATGTGGTCGCCCTTCGACATCCAGGGCCCAGGAGACGGTGCAGGCAGTTCAGGAAATGTTCGCACGGAGTCCACGAAAGTCAACTCGCCAGGCAGCTCGGGAAAGTGGACTCTCCCGCTACTCAGTGCGAACTGTGCTGAAGAAGGAGCTGAACTGGCATGCGTGGAAGCCGGCGAAACGAGGTCTGGCCGGTTGTCAGCACATGGGAGAACATCGACGATCTGATATTTATGCAAGATGGCGCCCCTCCGCACTTCGCTCTTGTTGTCCGTGAGTGGCTGCATGCCCACTTCCCTGGGCGTTGGATGGGTCGTCGTGGTCCACATCAATGGCCAGCCAGGAGCCCCGACTTGACACCGTGCGACTTCTTTCTTTGGGGGTGGGTAAAGGAAGAAGTCTACCGCACCAAACCGAGGACATTGGAAGAACTGGAGGACCGAATTCGGGAAGTCATGTCCTCCATCCCGCCGGAGTTCCTGCTAAAGTCAGTGGACGCCATTCCTGGGCGGCTCCAGAAGCTGGTGGAAAGAGTTGGAGCCCACATTGAATTTTAGAGAAAACTACCATGTATGCCTACTTTTCATATTATTTCTTCTGAAATAAATGGATAATATACGTATTTTTTTACCAATCCAAAATAGGGAGCTACTTTCCGCCCACCCTGTATATATACATATATACATATATATATATATATATATATATATATATATATATATATATATATATGTAAAAAGTGAACAATGAACAATTCCTACACCATCATTATATGAATTCATTGTCCATTTTTACATAAGAAACCAAAAATCACATAAGCGAGTTTTGGATAGAATTTCGATTTGTACGTCTTTATTCATTCCTGTTTTTCTAATTCATCTTTCTAATAATGACTTATACACTATAACGTCACAAAATAACTTTATTCTCTTTACGTTTCCCACTCTGTGTCTCTAATTCGTTCTTGTAAATCTTCCTAACAATGATTTGTACTATACGTAAAAATTCAATAACTATGACGTCACATTTTCCCGTCATTTATTTCCCTAAGGACTAAACACTCTATAGAAGTCATTATTTAATGTTATGTAGTATAAATATAATTATTATTCAACCACACTCATTCTTACATTCATATCTTATCTTGACCATTATCCAATGTAAATTTTATTAAATATTCATCTTTACTCGTGTCGGCGCGAAACTTTAGGTTCGTTCGAGAACGCGAAAAAACGTTCTCGTATTATTTTTTTCATTTTTATTTTTAATTATATGACCTCCCGAGGTGAACTCAAAACAATGCTTAGTAAGTGATCGAATTCCGCTGACCGACAGAATTGAACGCTTCTAAGATAAAAAAAAGTCTCCTTTCGCTTTGATTCGAATTTATAACATTATCATGCGTTATGTCATATCATGTGTGTTATGTGCCCATGTACTTGTATTATATTTCTAACATCTTAATTGTCTATTAATATGAAACACTGTCAAAACAAGACAAAGTTATAGGAACTGTTTAATTGTAATTAACTGTAAATTAACAATAACTTGTAATGTACTTTAATGAAACTGTAATGAACAATAACTTGTAATGTACTTCAGTGAAACTAATTAAGTGTAATGATTTAATTTATAATGTAAGAATGTACTTTAATAGAACTGTAATTAAACAACAAGTGAATGTGAATTAATTGGTAATTGTAATCGTAATTGTAATGAACCAAAATTAATACGTACTCAGTCATGTACTCAAAATTGTGCTTATGTGCTAATACGAAATTATATCGCTTTCAGGAATGTAGAATCAGCGATACTGTTGTTCTTTTTTATTTTTATTTTTTTATTCTTTTTAGTTGAAATCTTTCAAAAAAACATCTGATCATGTATTTAAAAAGGGGGGAACTTAACCTTCGATTGTCTCCCCCAAACATTTAGACTATATTATACTGTACTTATAAAATTACTTCACTTCTGATTAGCACTTCATCGTTGCACTTCATCATTGTACTTCAGATTAGCACCTCATTAGGAGGGGGCAGAGGCCCCTTGCCTCCTTAATATATTTTTAGATTCCGGCCTGAGCCATGGTCGAAAGAGGACGAACCTCTACCCTTGTAAATTCAGAGTACCAACTGTAATTTTTAAGAAGTAAACCAAAGTAAGAGAAAGTTTTTATTTTCCCCCTCGAGTTGGGCTATCTTCTATTATTGGAAGAAAAGAATTAACAGAGTGTCGACCCCATAAAGCGAGAGAAAAGAATTATAGAAAAGTATAAAGAAGAAGCATCCGTTGCAGCCTCCTAACCAGAATCCCCGTCGATCCGAACCACCCCAGGGCCATAGACGGAGGGGTTAACATATATATATACACATATATATATATATATATATAGATACGTATATATATAATATACACACATATATATATATATATATATATATATATATATATATAATATATATATATAAATATATAATGTTATAATAATGTTATAATGTTTCAGACCAACAAAGACCCTAGGATCCACTCATGGCTGGTCTACCTAACTGTGTTCGTAATCGTGTATTGTGTATGTCCTCCGTGGTGGCAGAGGGGACCTACAATTTTACGTGGGTTCCGAACCACAAGAACATAAGAAACTTATTTAAAAACTGCCGGTAAATTGGCAACGACCAATTTTTACGAAACTAAATAATTATCAATTTAAAAATAATTAATTATCGGTTTAAAACTAAAGATAGAATCTCTCGGTCCAGAGGAGCAAGTCATAATAGACTACTATCCACAAATATGTTACATTCTATATCTATTTATAAAGGACATGCAAATATATCAGATCCAAAGAATCCAGTCAATTTCATTACGGTATCCATCAAGTCACGGTCCATATCGATTGCAGACCAAGTCAAAATTTACAACCATATACATTATCAATTTAAAAATAATTAATTATCGATTTAAAACTAAAGATAGAATCTTTCGATCCAGAGGATCAAGTCATAATAGACTACTATCCACAAATATGTTATACTCTATATCTATTATATAACGGACATGCAAATATATCAGATCCAAAGAATCCAGTCAATTTCATTACGGTATCCATCAAGTCAAGTCAAGTCAAGTCACAGTTCATATCGATTGCGGACCAAGTCAAATTTACAACCATATACATTACAATATATACACATACGAGGAAAAGTGTAGGTGTGGCTGTAAAGACTGTACAGTAATGTAGAAATGTGTGTGCACCCATTATGGGTCTCCCATTTAAAGGTGTTTGTGGGGCAAGTGAAGATCATGAGTTTTTCAATACCTCACAGTACTATGGGGGGCACCGCTCGGCAGAGGAATCTCTTTAAATGGGGTGTGTAAGGACAGAGAGTATCCCCTAACCCAAGACGCTGCCTCCCTATATCCCACAACACTTGTGTTGAGTTGTGGGATCTATCCCCACAAAGCCTTTATTTTACTACCTTAATAAACTATACCCTTTCTATCAACATGCGCGTCCAATCGATTCTTAAACATGTTTATAGACGTGCTACTAATTACTTCTACCGGCAAACTATTCCCGCTATTTACTATTCTATGCGTAAAATAGTTTTTGGCAACTGCTGTCTCGAACCTTCTACTTGTCAACTTACACCCGTTATTTCTAGTCCTATTATATTGAGATATTTCGAAAAAGTTATCTCTATCTACGTTATCAAACCCATTCATAATTTTGAAAACCTGGATTAGATCACCCCTTAACCTCCTAGTCTCGAGTGTAGTCAATTTTAACTCTTTAAGCCTATCCTCGTACGACTTTGACCTAAGAGACGGAATCATCTTAGTTGCTCGTCTTTGAACTCTTTCGATTTTGTCTATATCTTTGCGCATATGCGGATTCCAAAATTGGACCGCGTACTCCAAATGGGGTCTAACTAATGATTTATAAAGAGGAACTATAATATCGCGCGATTTGTACTCAAAATTTCGAGCTATAAAACCTAACACTTTGTTCGCCTTATTGACCGCCGCTGTACTTTGTTTCGCTACTTTTAAATCACCAGTGACTATAACTCCTAAATCTTTTTCCTGCTCTACGCTTGTTAAATCTTTCCCTGACATACTATACGCAAAATTACCGTTACGCGAACCTCTATGCATAATTTTGCACTTATCCACGTTAAATCTCATTTGCCATGTGACTGACCAATCAACGATTTTATTCAGATCTTCCTGAATTTTACCTCTATCTTCGTCATTAATCGCCCTACCACCCAGCTTCGTGTCATCCGCAAACTTTGAAACTGTACTGACTAGGCCGACATCTAAATCGTTAATATATATAAGAAAAAGCAAGGGGCCCAATACAGAACCCTGAGGAACGCCACTCGCTACATTAGCCCAACACGACTCCGCTCCATCAACGACCACCCTCTGTTTCCTGCCTCGCAACCATTCTTCTAGCCAATTTATTACTACACCCCTGATTCCATGAGCCTTAGTTTTTTCAATCAGTCTTCTGTGCGGCACGGTGTCAAACGCTTTTTGAAAATCTAAATACACTACATCAACCGCCCGATGTCTATCGTAAACGTTAACCACGCTTTGGAAAAATTCTAAAAGATTAGTTAAGCAAGATTTGTTTCGCCTAAAACCGTGCTGCGTATTTCGGACCAGATTATGCACTTCTAAGTGTTCGACTATACGATCCCTAATTATTGATTCCAGTAGCTTACCTACAACAGACGTTAAACTGATAGGCCTATAATTTCCCGCCGCACCTTTATCGCCTTTCTTAAAGATAGGTGTTACGTTTGCTAACTTGAAATTATCTGGTACGCACCCCTCAGAATAGACGCATTAAAAATCTTTGTTAGGCGGCACAACAATGCTATCTTTAATTCTTTTAGTTGTATGGGATATATGGAATCCGGACCCGGTGATTTACGCGTTTTCATTTTATCATATAGCGCATTACTTCCCCTTCACTAACGAACAATATTATCCAAAATATTACCATTATCAAAAGGTATTATGTCTATGACCGTAGGGATATTCGTTACATCTTCTATAGTAAAAACTGACGTAAAAAATTCGTTTAGCAAGGTAGCCATTTCCTTGTTTTCAGAGACTAGATCTCCATATATATATATATATATATACATATACATATATATAATATAATATACATATACATATATAATATATATATATATATATATATATAGATATATATATCTACATATATACATATATACATATTTATATACATATATACATATATAAATAATATATATATATATATAATATATAGATATATAAATTATATATATATTATATATATATATATGCATATATATATATCATATATCTATATATATATATATATATATATATATATATATATATATAAATTATATATATA
>JAJOZX010000568.1:805000-1057500 GCA_023014485.1 Bathynomus jamesi | reverse complement strand
TTGAAGAGGAGAATGTCAGGGGAAGAGGACGGCCCCAGACATCGCACGAAGACATCCTTGAGTAAGATCTCCAAGACGTGGTGACGGCAAGCCAACCACAACATGGGACGGCCAAACTCCTGCTCAATGCGAACGCAAGCACCTTGGATCATCCCAGCGTTCACAGCTGTGGTGTCGAATCCCAGTCCAATGATTTCCTGGAGTACGGCTGCAGCCTGTTCTTTTCCAGTGCCGTCCACCGCAACGGGTACACCAAGAAGCTCCTCGACTCCATCGCCCGTCACCACAACAGCAATCCGGTCAACCTCCTTCTTCTCCTTGGCGATATCTTCCAACAGTTTCCCATCCCAGTGCAAGACTAAAGGACCAGAAGCTTCGAACTTTCGGGTCAACTCTTCTCCCATCTCCTTTCGGATCTTGTTCCGTGTTCGATGAACAGTTGCTGGCGAGATTACCAGGTCATCCAGGTCATGACCCAAACTCTGAGCTGCTGCTGCAAAGGACGACGTTGCTTGTCTCACGGACATGTTGTCGCGATCCCAAGCAGCGATGAGATTCGGGTCCGTGAGGGCATTCATTCGCCTTTTCTTTTGAGTCTGGGCCTTGCTGGTGCTGGGCGCTTGGTACGTCTCGTCGTCATCATCCTCGTCTTCCGTGTTCATTTCAGTGCTGCTACCATCCACCTCCAAGATCGCTACCTCCATGAGCTGTGTCACCCCAGCATCCCATTTACTCTTCCTAGCCGTGGCTGCAAGATCCCTCTTCCGCTTCACAGCTTTCTTCTTCGCTGTCTTCTGGTCCACCCCCGCAAGACTTGACGACATCCTGTCTTCCCTCTGCGAGGTGAGAAAATCCTTGTCCTCCTGAGGGACCTTGGAGGAGGATAGCGCGGAGGAGTGAGCCACGTCAAACACGTCTTCCAAATCCGACTTGAACATCCCCCTTGTACCGGTAACCCTCTTGCGGCTTTGTCCTGTTCTTCTTGAGTGCGTCGTAGGTATCGATCAACTTCGCCAGCTTCTCCCCTGCGTACTTCTTGGTGGTAGTTGGTATGTTGGCCTTCTCCCAGATGGGCCAGATGGTTTCCACCACCAGGCGAATGCTCTCCGATTTGGTCTTCCTTCCCTCTTGGTCTTGGTGGTGGTGGAAGTAAAGGAGCAGGCATTGCTCCTCCAATGGAAGTCGTGGACAAACAATCGCTGCAATTGGGGCCTTGTCCAGCAACCACAACTGGTTTCCTGCTCTAGTAACCATCACCTGCGAAAGAGAAGAAAATCTTGTACAAGTGAAACAGAAGTGGCGAACTTGAGTGACCCCTAAAAATCCTCCTACAGCTGTCAAATTTTGTGATAACAATCCTTTATAAAGGTGTAATACGGGCAAGCGTCGCCCCGACCCGAAATCCTCCATTCGTATATTTGAGATACCCTAATATATACATAATATATATATATATATACATATATATATATATATATACATATATATATATATATATATATATATATATATATATATATATATATATATATATATATATATATACATATTATACATATATATATATATATATATATATATATATATATATATATATATATATATACATATATATGTATATATACACATACATATATATATATATATATATATATATATACATAATATGTATATATACACATACATATATATATATATATATATATATATATATATATATATTATATATATTATAATATATATATTATATATTATATATATATATACAGGGCGTCCCAAAAAAATGTATACACACTTTAAATAATTATAAAGGCAGTGTTTATTAAATACATTTCATTTTCAAAATGTAATAGAATCTACAGACATTATTTAATTGTTTTGTCAACGCCTGTTTTCAAACTGACGTCCGTTCTGGTCCAGGCACTGCTGATAACGCGAAGCAATGGAATCGCAAACATCACGAAACATTTCGTTTGGTATTTGTGTGCATTCTCGTTCAATGGCTGCTCTCAGTTCAGCGTTTGCAGGTTTTATAGCGTAGACTTTGTCTTTTAAGTATCCCCATAAAAAAAAGTCTAGTGGTGTGAGGTCTGGTGAACGCGGAGGGCATTCTACGAAACCCCTTCGTCCAATCCACATCCACATCGTGCCAAGTACCACTCGCAATACTCCACTCTTCGGTCCGGATAATCTTCATTAATAGCATGGACTAATCTTGGAATGTAACTTTTCCATTGACAGCGCTTCAAAATGCGTTGGACAGACGATTCTGAAATTCCTACCTCACGACTCGCTTGCCGCACAGATTTTCTTGGACTTTGGTGATACGTTTCCAGTACTCTTTCTTGCTTTGTGGGGCTTGTCGATGTCCGTGGTCTTCCGGAACGCTTCTTGTGGACATTCTGAACAGTTCCATCGGCTTCAAACTTATCTCTAATTCGAGTGATGGTAAGTCGCGTTGGTGGATCTGTTTGAAACTCCCTCCTAAACTGTCTTTGCACTTCAACTGCGTTTTCACACTTCCAGTAGCATTTTAGAATGAATTTCCTTTGTTCAAAGCTTAGTCTGACTGCCATTATTAATTCTAATGGGTTTAACTTGGAAAGAAAGAAACATCAATTGAGCTATCAGCTGTTAAAGTGTGTATACATTTTTTTGGGACGCCCTGTATATATATATATATATATATATATATATATATGAATAGAAACGACGTAAATAAGGAGCGTCTCTGCACACGAGAAAGAGAAATAACGAATAAATGAAAATGAGGCGAACCCGTGTGCAGAGACGCTCCTTATTTACGTCGTTTCTATTCATTTATATACTGCGTGGTCATTGCAGTTAAATGCATATATATATATATATATATATATATAATATATATATATATATATATATATATATGTATATATATATATATATATATATATATATATATATATATATATATATATATATATATATATATATATATACCGGGTGTCCGAGAATTACACTGGGCAACACGTATTTTATTGAATGATATCTGACACTTGATTCTAGGTAATTTGGGTGCGCTGAATACGAATTTCAACTCGGTTTGGCTCTATCAGGTCCTGATTCTTGTCGACAGCCTATGTGCCATTTTCCAGATTTTTCAAATTAGGACTAAAAAATTAAGTCATGTGTTAAATTTTTTTTTCAAGTTTCATGAATACAAGCAGTTCAAACTACAGTAAAATTACATTATAACGATAGAAATGACTTAAAATAAAAAAACAAACAGATATGAAGCTTTCACTGTGGCAAAAATTTTCTTTTGTAAGACTTTCTAGCGTATTTGCTTGTTGATGGCAGGTCTCTTTTCAAGCACCAGCAGTAATCAGCCATCATGTGGGAATCCCAGCGGCCTTGGTACCGTTCCTCCATAATTTTGATATCTTGGTGGAATCTCTCCCCTTGTTCGTCACTTACATCACCTAAATTACTTGGAAATTGGTCAAGATGGCTATTCAAAAAATGCATTTTTATGCTCATATTGCAACCTAACTCTTTGTAGTCCCTTAAAAGTTTTTTTACGATTTCTTCGTAGTTATCTGCCCTATAATTGCCTAAAAAGTTTTCTATCAAGTCCACGAATGAGAACCAGCCATTTTTTTCGCGTTCATTCATGACATTAGGAAAATTGCTGTCTTTAATCATTGTTCTTATTTGTGGACCGTCGAAAATTCCCGCCTTGATTTTTTCATAACTTAAACTTGGAAATTTTGAAGTTATGTATTTGAAACACTCGCCGTTCGTATCTAAAGCTTTTACATATTGTTTAATGAGGCCTAGTTTTATATGCAGAGGAGGAAATATGATTTTATCTCTGCTCACTAAAGGTGGATTAATTACGTTTTTTTCTCCGACAGTAAGTGATGTTCGTGCTGGCCAGATTTGTTTGAAATAATGTTCTTCCTTGGCTCTGCTGTCCCATAGCAAAGGAAGCAGGGATATTTAGTATACCCTCCTTGTTGTCCTAGCAGAAAATTAACCATTTTTTAAGTCAACACATATGATCCACTCGTGCTCCCTATATTTGATAAGATTTAAAACCTTTTCTATGTTCATACTTTTCTTTTAATTTTGTTGAGTGCCCAATCGGTATCGAGCCGTATAGATTGCCATTATGCAACAACACACACTTAAGACTTCTTTTCGAACTGTCTAAAAACAAGCGCCAATCATTTGCATCGTAAGACTCAACCCCCATCTTCTTTAACAAACCAACTATGTCGCAGCAATATACTAAACTATCCTCTGTTCTAAATATTTAACAAGTTCTTCTTCTCTTTTTCTGTAAAATGAAATGTATGTGTTTGAAGTAAGCAAGTTTTTCTCTTTAAGTCTTGAAGCTAAAATTTCCGCAGCCTTTTTTGGCAAATTTAGATCCCTTACAAGATCATTCAACTCGGCCTGGTTAAACTTTTGCGGATCGTTTTGACTTTCAAATACGCTGGGGTCAAAATCGGTGTCTGACTCCTCAAAGTGCATAACAATATTTTCAGGAACATCTTCAACTAATTCTTGAGTTGGCAGACCCTTAAATTTTGGAATGGGGATCTCATTTGAATGTAGCACAGGTCGTATCGCGGTGTCGAAATTTGGGTACTCGATACAATGTTTATTTTTCTTAGTGAAGCCCGAAGTCTTGACAAAGCAAAGGTAGCAATCGGTCTCGTGGTTAGTAGGCTCTCGCCACCCTGATATGGAAAAAAAATTGTAAAGCGTTAACAAAAGCGACGAGAGACTTGTTTTTATGAATTTTATCAAAAGTTATCACCCAAACATTTAACATTTCTATGTGTTTCAACCTTATGCAATATTTGAGATTCTTATAAACATTTTCTGTAAATTTTTGTTTATGTACCTAAGTTACAATTACATTTAGGTAAGTTACAGTATACTAGTGATTAAATTACGTAGTTTTATGAAATCATAAACTTACCATCGGAACTCCAAAAGTATTTTTGAATCCGAACCCTTCGTCCAATGTCGCAGTCTTTCAATGCATATAGTGCAGGCTTTATGTGGAGCCCACGATTTATCTTGGTTCCCCAGTTTTATGCCAAAATAAGCTAAGTAAGCTCTTTTTACGAAGTCAGTTATATTTGCTCGTTGATGTGGAAGTGTAAAATTTCCACATATATAACAGAAGGAATCAGGATTGTTTTTGCATTTGAACTTTCTAGTGCTTGATGACATATTGCTTGATTGTTCTGCCAATTTGTAAAGGTATTTAAAGCCCTTAATTCATATAAATTTAAGAAAATCTGAAATATAAACACAAAAATTAGTTTAAATAGGTACTTATTATGAAATAGGTACTTACAATCTATGAAATTAAACTAGAAACACGGATGAGTAGGTACAATATAAATTACGTCTAATTAAATCAACTATATTAAATCACGATGACAAAATTACTCACTAAATCATATGCCAATTCAAAATTATGTTAATGCCCAAACTTAATTAACTAACTCAACTGACTGACTGACTGATTGAATTGACTGATTAACTCTGGAAACGAGTCGCTCTTATATATTTTAGTTGTCCCTCTAGAATACTCTACAAAGAACAGGAACGCTCGAGAAAATTTTAGAATTCTATGATATTTTTAGCTTAATTTACTAATATTAAAATGGGTTAAAAATGACAAAATTAAAAATATTTTTAGGGTGTTACATATAAAAATATACATAATACAACAATACCATAACAATAGGTACAAATACCTAGATAAAAACCTAGTTGCATAATGTGTAACTGCAAAAAGACTTAGCGAGTATTGAGAAAAAAACCTTTTTATGAATACGACGAAAGAGGAGGGGTGTTGAGCAAAATCAGGACCTGATAGAGCAAAACCGAGTAAAAATTCGTGCTCAGCGCACCCAAATTACCTAGAAGTAACTGTCAAATCTAATTCAATAGACAAAAATTTGAAATTTGTTCCCCAGTGTTATCTGTACAATTTTTGGCTGTTATTAAAAGTCAACCATGAAGTGCAGAAATTCCAGTGTTGTCCCATTTTACAGAGAATCTCATTAAGTTTTTTCTGATACCAAGTTTTGACAAGTTGTTTAGAAATTCCAGTGTGTCCGAACATTATCTGTACAATTTCATCTTTTAATAAAATTCTTGATAACGCACGTAAAATTCTTAAAGAAGATTATTTAGAATCTGTATTTTCAAAAGTTTCTTTTTTTAAAGTAACGTTGTTACAAACATTCGATATGTGCACCATTAGTGATTCGCAAAACATCCAATCGATACTCCAAATGTTGCCATGTACGCTGCAGCATATCCACATCAATTCGCTCAATAGCAGCTGTGATTCTTGCTTTTAAATCATCAATGTCTGTCACCCGCGTACATTTCTAAAAAACTTGTCAAAACGTGGTATCAGAAAAAACTTAATAAGATTCTCTGTAAAATGGGACAACACTGGAATTTCTACACTTCATGGTTGACTTTTAATAACAGCCAAAAATTGTACAGATAATTCTCGGACACCCGGTATATATATATATATATATATATATATATACGCATAAAAAATGGGAAAATAGAAATATATGCTTTAAGATCAATTTCTACCACGCTTAAATAGTCACCATTACATCCTTAATGCTTTCTACTACACAATGAATGCGATTTAATATTAATTCACCACTCAAAGTATGCTGGGGCCTATATTCAATATGAAGTGCTTTCAACACGTTTTGCACCATTTTTGTACCCACTTTACAGTTGGGATTAAAACTATCACGCTCTTTAAACATGGATAGAATGCAATAAAAAATGCGCACAAAGATAATATCGCTTGCTACAACATCACCATTAATTTCAAGTTTATAAAAACTCCTTTCCAAACGTGCAATTAATCTTTCCTCGCTAACCTTTTCAACTGTAAAATCTTCACAACTCATGTGGGCAATTGAAGTATGTTTCTAAATCGTGCCAACAACTGCGTCTTATATAAAGAAATAATTCTTCAGGGTGAACAGTGAAGGTGAGTTCAGGCCTGTACCGCTCTAGTCCTTTGTACCAAAGTTCATGATATTTCGGGGAGTCTGTACCTCATAAATACGTATCCAGTTCCAAACCATTCTCGCCCTGTTCGTCCCTACACTTGGTAAAATCATCGAGCATTGCGGTGTACGCGAATTCAAGCACCGTATCAAAATAACGCATATCAGCAGCACGGGCGTCTAATACAGGTTTTCGTTTATGGAAACCGACGACTTCAAACACTCTGTCGAGAATGAAACGGTTTCGCGTGAGGATAAGGGCCTTATTGTCCTCTCCTGTCGGGTCAAGCTCTGAGGCGACTATGAGCCGGGCAGTGCGCTGTTTGACTTGGCGGGACCGTGTGGCGCAGTCGGGGAGGTGGGAGGTGTGAGGGTGGGTATGAGTCACACGGAATGCGTCATGAACGCCGCCAAGCGTTAGTAATGCAGATTCGTGTACGAGATTGTTCCAACATGAAAGATTCGATGCGCACTGGTAAATCATCCGGATATTTAAGACTGTAACCCATTATACTGGGTAGGTGTTTAGAGAATTTTGCCACCTGCGATACATGAAGTAATATCGGTTTAATGTTTTATCACACACACTTCCTCGAATGTGCACCATACATCTTCTACAACGTTCAGGGGTAAATGTATTCACCATTGTACTTTCTCAAGTAAGAACTATGCACATATAAAATTTATTAGCACTCTGGCGATCTATTTGAGAGAAATATGTGTCCGTACTTGGCCTTTTTGTTGGACAAACGATACTCGTCCCTAAACTCTACTAAAAATTCGTATAAGCCTTTAGCTACAATTTCACTGCGCACCTCATCATGATATACATGGATGTACTAGAAATATTTTAAACTGCCCATAATTACAAGATTTACATTCTCCGCCGCAGTGTACGCTTACTCAGTGTGATGTAACATTGTATAATATCTCCTGTCACACCAATCATCAGCAAGGTTCACAACCCAGATCCTTTGTTTCTCTTCTGGAAGCGTTGATTCTTTCACTTCACAATATATGTGCTCTTTAATACAGTTTAATCCTACAACATACTCCATTACATCGTTTGAACCGCGAAACCCCGCAACGCTCTCACCAGAATATCTATAGAGTATTTGGACGTCTTGCTCCTCATGCTTCGCACGATTTAATGTGGCCTTAAAGGTTTCAAAGAAGGGTAACCTGAAATTCTTTGGGTGTTTACCACATCTGTAGACTTTTGCCAGTACCACTTCAGGAATGCAGAGCATGCAATATCATCGGTCGCCATCGTTATTTTTCCCCTACGCGAGAATTTTTTAACAGGTAAAAGATACGTCTGAGAATCAGGGCTTGCTCGGATCAACTGAGCACGCAGGGAATCGATATGTCCCGCCAACTGGATTAGTAGCAGGAGTCACGTGACTCTTTTTATTGGTGTGCGCAACACACAGTGGGCTGTGCTTAGATTTTTCTTGTACACAGACACACACACACAAACACACACACACAAAGGAGAAAATGAAACGCCAGCTGAAACAATTTTTTTTAAACACATAATAAATAGAAAAATAGATAAACTGTAAAAATTCGTTAACAAATAGATTCTAATACAAACTATATATTTATATAACAAATATTCGTGGCGCCTCACGGTACCCAAAGGGAACAGTGTCGTAGGTGCCAAGCACCTGGTATCGTTTCCTGTATGTGTTACGACACATCTATGTCCCCCTAAGTTCCTTCACGCCCCCCAACTTCTGTGCCCGGAAGTTATGAGTTCCTACAACCAGGTGGGATGGCTGGTCACCCTCATTTCCATCATCTTCTAAACTCACTAGCTCTTTGAGCGAATCAAAGTTGATGAGCTGACGGTTCACCTAGTTAAGAGTGATACCTTTAGCCTTCACGATGTATTTGAACTCCTCCCCCACCCTCACCCGTACCCCGTAAGTTTTTGGTCCTGTTGAGACAAAAGGAACGGCGTAGGCGCTATCTCCATACTCATCCTTGATCTCGTCAGTAAACTCTCCAAGGAATTCCCCAATAGGAAGCATATATTCACCTTCTCTCTCCGTGAATGTCACGCTATCTGTATCTGCGTACAGAACCCTCCGTCCAAGAGAATGCAGTAGATTCTAAAGCTTGATGAGGGCGTTTGCTGTTGTGAAACTGGTACAGGTATGTTTTTGACACGTGATGTATCTGTAGCCAGTCCGGTTCTGTTGTACTTTATGATATATGTATTATCAACATTCACGATCTCCGTGACTTCTTTATCGATGGCATTGGCGTAATCCCACATTTCGTTATAACTTCGAGCTAGATGGACGTTCCCCATTCTGTATTCTGAGCAAATTTCCCCCTAAGACTATTTAGGTACAACTTTGCACTAAAGCGCTTGCCAGGGTTCTGCACAATTTGGCCCCGTTCAAGCTGTATCCCTTCACGTTCACAGTAGCGTTGAATATCCGCCGATTTTTAATTTTCGGGTATCCTGATGCTTCCTTCAAAAAAGTATTTATATACGGTGTGAAAAGGTTGGGGAGCTTCTAAAACCTCCACACCTCATATATCTTCAGTATTCTGTACCCGTGAGGAATGGCTAGGGACAGATCAGAACTTGCATAAAAGCCTTTGATCTTCCTCTAGTTGGTTGTATGATTACAGTCCCCACTGTTCTCCTCTGCGCACTTCACACACAGTGGAAACACGAGTTTATGATCTATAACAACGGGCAAGACGGACGAGGGGGAGCACATCTCAAATTAGCTGAGAACTCTTCGATAGTGGGCAGGGCGGGACCCAAGAATTTTTCAGATGCGCCTTCGGGATACGGATTGTTCTTCATCACGTAAGCGTATAATGAACAGAAATCGTAGTAATGAATCTTCATCCCATCCGTAGCTGCAAAGAATAGTTTGAAGGGGTTTGTGCGTCCTCCAAACAAACTATCGCCGCATTTGAGGCGGCCCAGTATCATTGCACTTTTGATAGCCCTTATTTCTTCGCGATACTGCTCATCGGTCTCCATCTAAGTATTATATTCGTGTTCCCACAAAACTTGTGAGTGAACTGGGAGCTTATAGGTTGGTCGCGGGTACGAGTCCATGCGAGACTATCGGTAGGAGATCTGACATGGATATCTCCTATGATATCATACTCAGGACGTGGGCATCCATGCCACCAGCATCCGTGAAAGGAGTGCACCGTCTTCTCACCGGTGGCGGGGTCCTCGCTTAGATCATCTACCCAAAACACACGCCCATTGATCTTGATTGCCACTTCTCCGTGTTGCGCTTATGTTTTATATATACACCGGTCTGTTGTTGTATGTGTGAGGCAGTAAATAACCTTTTACCCATAAGTGCGCTGAACGTTTCGAGAAATGTCGGCTAGCGTATTTTTAGGCACAATGACGCGATCGTAGTTGCGGGCTTGTAGCTTGGAAGTGTATGTCATTCACGCAATAACGCTCACATTCATCCGCTATATTATAAGGATTATCTTCATTAAACCTGTTGTAGTAGCGACCAAAGTCTTCACGGTCGCCTACATTCATGCTCTCATAGTTAAAATAATGTTTGGGGGTTTGGTAGTTCTACATAATTTAAAGTGTCATGAGTGAAGAAACTTCAGCGTCTACGCACATCAGCTTGGGTAGCTTAGCTAATTTACAAGGTGTGAATAACAGGGTGTCTTTAAACTGAACATTACATCTTATCTGCCTCTGTATAAGTTTGTTTCATCTTTTCAAGGGATCACCTGTAAATATCTCTGAGGACTCGTGTTCAAGCAGCTCCTTATAAAGGAATTGTGTATCAAATTTTGCATTGTTATGGGCAAGAATATACACAGTAATTTTTTTGAACTGGTCCGCTAGCTTGACAACATAGTCCACAAAGAGCTTCACATGGAAGTCTCTTGCAGTCTCCTTAAAAATTTTTGTTCGTTTACCACATTTTCAACATACACCACATTCAATATTCATACATTCGTGCAGATAGTCTGACTTACAAGTAAATGCCGGATAACCTCTTTTGTTTCAGGGTTTGCATAAGTCTCTATGTCGTAGTATATAGTTATACAAGGCTTATTTTTAGGCTTTGCATCTTTGATAGAGCAAACATGCTTTATACCATCCGCCTTATATTTCTCATAACATGGAGAGCAATGAATTTTATCACATTTATGCCCGAACTCGCCACTATCATTCAACGTATGAAACATGCCGCACTCGCAAATTATCATTTTCCTACAAGTTCCATTTGATTTATGGAATCCAAAACAGGTATTATTGAAATACGTGCGTCTACATACATTACACTCCCTCTTCTCAGCTTCAACTGATCGACTTTCGCATATGGGGCTTTAAACTGACTGCAAACCATGTGGAAATCCTTACAATGTTTCAACAGATCATTCGTAAACTCGAGACATCCCTTACACAAATCGTGATGTCTTCCATATTTTCGGCATTTATCATAACTCCCGTAAAGAGCCCTTATATTGCGAATGGGGAGATGTGTCGTCCCCGACAAAGCTAAGATAAGTATACGCTTTGTACGATCTCTCACAACGCTTTTAAAAACATACACAGTCCTATGACGATCATCCAATCGAAAGACAACTATATGCACATTCATTTCCTGCTCAACTCTTCAGGCCCCATATCGCAGTCAAATTCGAGCCTACAGTCTGTGGCCAGTTTACGTGCATGCTGTACAACCGTCGGTAACCAAATTTTTTTGACAGCTGTATTTAGTACAGTAGACATATGCACCAAAAATATTGCTATAAAGCTGCAACCGCGATCAAGGTTTGTGTGGCTTCTGAATATTTGATAACTGACAAAGTTAAGTGTATAAGGTGTGGCCGTGTGTCCCGCAACACGGAAACGTGGTTTATATTTATCGTGAAGTTGTCTATATTAAATTCGGTACTGCTTGGAGAGGCCTGCATTATACGCCTAAAAATGTACTTTACATCTACAACAGACAAACGTCTGTAGGGTATTACGACCCAAAAATCTTCTCTATCACCCTCATCTGACCAGAACCCTAGGGGCAGCCGCGTCCTGGCTTCACGTCCCTCACTGCTCTGAAGGGCAAACTCCACAATACGCTCAACCACGCGCCACAGTCCGTGTTCAACGCCGTTTTTCTACATGACTCGCTGGTCGACTCTGATTACGTACCGGTTCTAGACAAGGGTTGGGTGGTGGTGACGTTGCGCACCAGCTCGAATGATATGCTACTGTCTACAGATTGAGGTGTTGCTGCCGAAGTGGAGGGCAGAGCGGGAGGTGGTACTGAATAAGAATAAGGGGGTACAGTTTTATTTGTAGGAGCTACTGTAGGAGTTGTACCGTAAGACGTAGAGGGCTGGGGTTCTATTACATTTTCAGAACCTACTGCGTGTCTAACGGCCGACGCACTCGTGGAGAGTTTTACACGCTTTACCTGACGTGGAAGGTGTTTCAACAACGGGATTGTTATCATGCGCCCGCTTTCTTTCCAAATTAAAGAGTAGGGGTGCTACGGTTGTCGCTGCTGAGGGTTCCGGGCCCTAGTCGGTGTGATGGAGCAGTCTGCAGCCTCATCAACAACTATACTATCGTTACTATCATCATCTTCATTTGTAATGTCCACTGTGGGCACATGATGCTAGTACAGTGTTCCACCTTCGTCATCATTCAAGATTCTGGGGAAGAAGAAAAACAAGACTGTAGAATATAAGGAGCATCACTTAAAGTTTTATTATATTCTGTAAATGTTCCATTAATAGTGTGACGTGTTAGAGATGGATTTTGTAGAAAAATTAAGGTTCACAAGCCCTTCTACATGCATTGTATCCGGTCCTACAGGCTGTGGGAAAACTGTGTTTATGTTTAAAATCATTAAAAGATAGGCATGAGTTGTTCTCAAACTCTGTGCATAAAGTTATATGGTGCTTCTCGACATAGCAAGCCGTATTCAACGAATACCAAGATGATATTTTGTTTCACAAAGGTGTTTATGATGTTAGTTCTATAAAGGGTAAAGAGCACACGGTTATTGTAATTGACGATCTCATGTTAGAAATGGATAAAACGTTTGCCAAGACATTTACAGTATTCATCCACCATCTTAACATAAGCATATTCTTCATTAATCAGAATCTATTTTTCAAAAATAGATACATGCGCGATGTATCGTAAACACAAACTATCTAGTCTTATTCGCTCACCGTCGAGGGTTATCACAAATTAGGGTATTAACCATCCAAATGTTCCCAAATCGGCGTAAAGTGTTTTTGGATGTTTAAAGAAGCTACAAGCCAGCGTCACGGATATTTGGTTTGTGACCTTCACCCGTGAAACACGTTTAGGGTGCTTCTAAGAACGAATATATTCCAAAACGAGGCTGAAACGGTGTACATCCCAGAATGACAAATAGGTTAAAGAAATACCGTGAATTAATGAAAATCTATCATCGGCTGCCACGAACTCTCCAGCACCTGTTTGTTAAAAATATTGACTCCCACTTTTTAAAATGCATTTGCAAAATCTGGCCTAGCGTCATAAAATGCAATGTAAGTTACTAATGAATCCCTCTCAGAAGTCTCGCTTACGTCGTTACAAGAACATAATACACGCACTCGCTCGTAAAAGTCAAACTATGGGGAAGAAAAAGGGAATTATTTTACAGAGAGGGGGTTCATTCCTACGCATCTTATTTTCAGTTTCGGGCCCTTTATTGTCTAGTTTAATATAATGAAGAAAGTAGTCGTGATTCCACACGAGGTGTACGCTTCACTACAAAACACAAAGAGCCAAGATACGGTTCTAGAACAGGCTTAAAAAAATGGAAAGCGAGTTGGTGGACCTATTAAACAGTGAAAATCCTCCTAATGAGAAAAGAATCTTATACCAAGAAGCTCTGCAGAAATTTCTTCATGAGTTCGAAAATTATAACTAACCGGTGGAGTTCCCAGTAGTTGTCAAACACGGGAGCGAAACTGATCATGGCGAGCCTATAGACGAACAAGCAAAGAACAACGGTGCGAATCCGCAACATCTCGAGTATTTATTAAAAAATAATCTCCCTCATACATTGAGGAATAAAGGACTAAGTCTTTATAATCTATTGAGTAAGGATCTCATTATACAATGGTCCGATGCAAGTGAGGTTGTTGTTGAAGGGTCAAAGGCAGTGGCGGATTATCACTGAGGCTATTGAGGCTGAAGCTTCAGGCTACAATGTTTGAGGGGCGCCCCCAATCAACTGAGTTTCGATGATATAATTCGAGATTTCGCAAACTTCTTTGATTAAATTTGAGAGAGTACACAAACTGACAAATTCACTGTTTTATTTTGTTTCATAGGCCCTAAAGTAAAGTTTGCTTAATACTGATTGGTTTTGGCAAACGGCAAAATACACTTTGTTAAGGTTCTTTTAAGTTTGTTTGGTGCCTGAGCACCGTTCATATAATTCGTGTAAATGTACTACGTATGTACTGTACATGTATATGTATTGTTAATAAAAAGCTATAGAAAAGGGTCCCTATATTCTTTATTGCCCAGGACTCCGAGATGTCTTAATCCGCCTCTGGTCAAAGGTACAGTGTTCGAACATCATTGATATCTACAGAAGCTAAGGCTAACAAAGACCCTAAGATCCACTCTAAGGTTAGCCCGAGAGAAAGGAAAGAGGAGGGGGTTAAAAGAGGAGAATAAGGGGTTAAATAAGTTGCAAAACCTATCATTCGTGAGTTAAAATTCATTCAGAAAAAGAGAAAGAAAGACTTCCCATCATCATCCGCCGGCCACTGCCGACAAGTCGGAAAAATAGTCGAAGAGAATTGGAAAGGGGTGAAAGATGAAAAGAAGTAAAATAAGAACGCCTACAAACCATGCAAACACAGTTTTAACTCACTGTCATACCATGCAAACTACAGACATGCATGTAAAGAGAGTTACAGACATGCAAGTAAGGAGAGAATAAGAAAAAAAAGTAGGTAAAGTATAACAAAAAGTGGGTTAGTTTACGCTACGAGCTACAACTACGTTCGTGTTAGTGTATTTTTTTTTTTTAATAATCATTTTATTGCTGGCATCACACGCTGCCATGTCACAAGCTGGCATTAATCGTCAACAGACTCATCCTCGACCACCACCCCAGAGCTCCTGTTGCCAATTGTTTTTTTATTTTAAACCACGTTAATATTTTTAAAATGTCTATCTAAATGGTTCTTAAACATATTAACGTTGGTAGAGTTCACGACGGACGCGGGAAGATTATTCCATTTATCAATTACTTTAAACGTAGAGAAGTTTTTAGCGATATTAGTAATGAAACGTCTGCCACGGAACTTAAATCCATTATGACGAGTATTGCTGTTATCGAAAGTGAACAGTTTGTCAAAATTTACGTTATCGATTTTATTAACGATTTTGAAAACTTCAATAAGCTCCTCACTAAATCTCCTAGTTTCGAGTGAATGCAAATCTACCTCTTTAATCCTATCTTCATAAGGCTTGTTGCGCAATGACGGAATTAGTTTCGTGGCACGAAGCTGAACCCTTTCTAACCTATCAATATCCTCACGCAAATACGGGCACCAAAACTGAACGGCATATTTTAAATGAGGCCTGACGAGGGACTTGTAAAGGGGCAATATAATATTCGATTTAAATTCGAAATAACGCGCTATGAAGCTTAACATCCCATTAGCTTTTGCGCAAGACTCCAGGCGTTCTTCGTCAACGCTCGCTAACTCTCTATCATCCATCGTGTACGTGTAATTATTGTTACGAGAACCTATATGCAAAACTTTACATTTGTCTACGTTAAATTGCATCTGCCACTTATCCGTCCACTCCATAATCCTATTTACATCGTCTTGGAGCCTATTTCTATCGTCCTCGTTAACAACCTTACCGCCTATTTTAGTATCGTCCGCAAATTTTGACGTTACTGGTCAATCCTACACCGCTACCTACATCCAACCACCCGGATTCACTACCATTAACAACGACCCTCTGTCTCCTAGCTCGAAGCCATTCCTGTAACCAGTTAGCTACCTGACCGCGTATACAGTGCGCTTTAACCTTCGCAATTAATCTTCAATGCGGCATTGTATCGAACGCTTTTTTAAAATCTAAATAAATAATGTCAGCCGCGCTATGCCTATCGTATTCGGGCACTGTTTCGTTATAAAATTCTAACAAATTAGTTAAACAAGATATATGGCGTCGAAACCCATGCCGACTACTATTAATCAAATCGCGACTTTCTAAGTGATCGATGATACGATCCCTAACTACGGATTCCAAAAGTTTACCGACAAGTGACGTTAAGCTAATGGGCCTATAATTGCTAGCTACTGTGCGGTCGCCTTTTTTAAAAATGGGTGTGACGTTAGCTAATTTGAAGTCTTGAGGAATAATCCCCGTTTCCAGTGACTGATTAAAAATCTACGATAACGTCTTTCAAATCTTTCAGATGTCTTGGATAAAACGCTTCAGGGCCTGGAGCCTTGCTAACTTTTAGCCTATCGATATAATGCGCAATCTCACCCTCATAAACACTTATTTCATCCAAAATAGTCTCGCTGCTAAATGGAACGATATCGTCTACATCGGGGACACTATTGACGTCTACTACGGTAAAAACTCTCGCAAAAAAGTTATTAAAAATACCCGCCATCGCCTGAGCGTCGGAAGCCAAAGCACCATTAGCGTCCACGAGATGGCCTGTATTCTCTTTTATCTGCTTACGAATATTTACGTAATCGAAAATTTTTTGGGGGTTATGTTTACTATCCACAGCTATAAGTATCTCTAAATTACGCTTAGCATTCCTAACTGATCTTTTAACCTGACGTCGAAGCTCGATATATCTATTAACGTTAGCTACCCTGCCAATGCGCTTATTAAGTCTATACGCTCTGTTACGCTCGTTTATGAACTCACCTATTCCCCTAGTCTACCACTTAGGCCTACCATGATTTCTAGCGCGCTTGGGCCTACGAGGAATAAACTCCCTTTCGATATTCAAGAAACTATCTTTAAACGCCTTCAGATCAAAGCCGAAACGTCGCTGAATGGGAGGAAGGGAGGATGTAGACTGCAGAAAGATAGGGAAATGGTCACTATCACAAAGGTCAGAGGATACGAACCACTGGAACTGGTGGGCCAGTTCTTGACTACAAATGGTCAGATCAATGGAGGAGAAAGTCCCAGTAGCTTCAGAGAGGTAAGTGGGGGTGGGAAAATTAAACAAAAATAAGGAGTTGTCCTAAAGGCAGTGAGCAAGGAAGACCATCTCTCGTTGCAAAAGGAGGAGCCCCAACAAGAGTGATGGGCATTGAAATCCCTTAATGAGATGAAGGGAGTTGGCAGTTGCTGTACAAGATCATCAAGCAACTGTAACGTGAGATAAAAGCCAGGGGGGCATGTACAAAGAGCAGAGTGTAGTCGCTCTACCAAAGAGCGAAACCTGTGCTGCAACTGCTTCGAGTGGAGTATGTAATGGGAGGGGAGTGCCAGGAAGAAGGGCATGAAGCAGTAAAGTAACACCACTTCCATGGGAATTCCTATCTTTTCTATAGAATATGTAGTGTTTGAAATAAGGAGAGAATGGTTGGGATAGGCGAGTTTCCTGTAAGGCAATTAGGGCAGGAGAATAGGTGCTAATTAAGTTCTGCAGCTGGGGTAGTCGTGCACGAAGGCTCTTGTCATCCCACTGTATAAACGTGAAAATTAAGGGGTAAAGAGGAGACACATCCCCTCGGCGGAAGTAAGTATTTTATTCGGAACAAGATTATTTGTATTAGCATAAGAGGCAAGTCTGTTAACAATTTGTTGGAGATTTATTCCTGGACATAAGGTCACGAACATCCTTCACCAGCTGCCAATACTGGGAGCTGGTGAGACCACTGACAGCCCGAAGGCTCTTAGAATGAGGAGGCTGAGAGGCAGACTGGGAAGAGGGAGACATGCCAGGAGGGGGCAAGGATGGCAAATGACCGTATGGAAGCGAAGAGGTGTCTCTGACAGTAAATGGATGGGGAGATGGAATTGTAGGAAGTGCAGAAGAAACGGGAGGGCATGCCGGGGAAGGCGAAGGCCTGGGTCTAGGCTGGACAAGTGGATTTGGGGAAAAGATTGAGCTGAAGGGGGATGGGGTGGGTCTGTCCTGGCTACCTGGGAAATGACCTATTCAAGACTGAACAATGGCGTCTTGCCTCTGAGAAAGAGACATTATTCAAACATTTGTATCGCAATATAGCATGATCCTTCAGGTAAACTGGGCAAGTGGAGGAGAAGGTGGGATGGGGAGCATGACAGTTTGCACAACCATCCGGACCTTCACAATTTGGGGAAGAGTGAGACCCACCACACCTCCCACAGCGGGTCTCATTCTGACGGACATCTCGGCCATGACCAAATCGTTGACACTTAAAGCAACGCAGAAGTCTCGGAAAGAAATGCTCAACAGTATAACTGAGGTAGCCACAATAGATCTTAGTAGGGAGAACCTTCCCTCCAAAGGTAAGTACCGAGGCCCTCGTAGGAATCTTGTCCTTACCTCGTGTAAGTCGTTTTAGTTCCTCAAAAATATCTTCAACTGAATCAACTAGCAATTCTGGTGTACGAATAATGCCTTGTATCGTATCAAACTTGAGTGCCAATTCTACCTTAATATTGTACTGGTTGTTCAAGGAGGAGGTTGCATTAAGAAGGGTTCGCAGCTGAGATGGAGAAGCAGTCTGCAGTAATAAACTCCCACTCCTACCGTATTTGACAGACCTAACCTCCCGACAAAGGGCCTCAATACCCCTCTTAAGGGCAAAGGGACTGAGCTTAGTGAGCCGAACATTGTCAGAGACAGGAGTCGTATAGACATATGAAGAGTAAGAAGGAATTTCATGATGTTGGTCACGACGTAGAAGGGGCTTAGTCTTGGAAGGAAGTGTAGGGGCAATTTTTATCGCAGAACCAGACTTAGAACCAAGAACCTCACAATCACCGGAAACTGGACGTCCATCAGCATGCCCACCCAAGGAGGGCCAGGTGCTATGGACAACAGATGTAGTGCTAGTACTAGAGGGCAGGGAAGCTAGCACTGAAAAAGAGTTTGAAACAGGTAGAGTGGTGAAAGGAACTGGTATGTGGCTCTGAGATTTCTGTGACCGCTTAGAAGTGGGAACATCCATGAGGCAGTCTGAGGACCTAGCCCTTTTTAATGCCTGAAAGCCATCCGAATCGCAATGTACTTCGGCTGAAACAATAGACGACTGGAGGGCAGAAGCACCCCCATCCTCAGATGGGGCTGCATGTAAAAACATATGTAAGACCTAACCGAACATAAACCAGGATAAAAGCCCGGCTTAGAAATTAGAAAAATCACTGAAACACCTCCTATCAGCACGATTGACCACTTGTAACCGTTTCAGTAATAAATAATTTGAACTTTTTATTTACGAGCAATTCCAGGTACGTCCGATTACCACAAAGGTTCACCGAAAAGTCCGGCGGTGAAACTAGACTGTGAAATTGGGTGGTTATTGTTATGTGAATGGTTACGTATGAGAGAATTAGGTGGTTTGCCAAGAGATAAATTTGTACTGTCCGATTTACCGAGATGTTCGTAAATACGAGATTTTAGGTGTCTTTTTGTTTTACCTATATATGACCTCATATAGTGGTCGCACTTGTATTGGTAAACTATGGATAACTTAAGAAGTGTAGGAATAACATCCTCGTATTTAAATAAGTGATAAATCGATTTAGACGGGGTGAATATAATTTTTATACAGAGTTGTGGGTAGAATTCTTTGAGCAATTTTAAACGTTTGTTTCTAATGTTAAAACTTGAGTTTCCCATATAAGGCAAAGTGAAATTATACGATATCTTTGGGAACTGTAATTACGTCTCTAGTTGTGGGGTTTATTAGTCTATTTAGGGTTCTGCCTATTGTAGTCTCAACCAATCTAGAAGGGAAATTATTCTTGGAAAGGAGTTTTCGGATGAAATTTAGTTCATCTTGTAGTTTAAAGTAATCTGAACAGATATTGAACGCTCTATTAGTCACAGTCGAAATTAAATTTCGTTTGAAACCTAAAGAGGAATTAGTTTGTATTATCTTAATGTCCAAAAAGGACACTTGTAATTTTAAGTCTCTGGTGTCTGGTATGGATTCAACACATCTTTTGAACGTCATTCAGACGGGTAATTTGAAATGTATTGGAAGGGTGAATTTTGTTCAAAACAGGAAACTCCAAAAATTAGGATATAATACAATTAATAATCTAGCAGCTAATGATCTAATCTTTAATTATTCTTCTAAAGTTCTCAGTGATATTAAAAAATCTGCCCTTTGTAAAGGCCTGAAATTCTTTCTTACTCCAAAAAAGCTTAATTTTTACGATCATTTCCTCAACTTCGAATTATTTTTTAACGACCTTTTTAAACATTCATACTTTGACCCAGATAATAACGGTATTAACCTTATATCTAATAATATAATTTACATAATTTAGCTTTTACTTCATTTTATGCTTTTAACCCTTATGGCAATAGACCTAATATGGAGGCGGAAGATTTTCAAAGTCTAAGAAATCTGTCTTTGGACAAGTCATTGGTGGTTACAAGACCAGATAAAGGTAATGGCTTTGTCCTTTTGGATAGGAATGTTTATGTCGATAAAATGTTAGATATTTTAAATGATGTAACTAGATTTTCTAAAGTAACTGGTGACATTTTTGCTCTGATTTTGAAACAGGAAGATAAAATTAATAGGTATCTTAGAAAACTTAAATCTAATAATATAATTTCAGACACAGTTGTTTTTTTTTCCAAATTATTTGTTTCTGGATCCAGCCCAGTGATTATGTATGGACTCCTTAAAATATGCAAACCTAATTGTTCACTTAGGCCAATTTTATCGGCACTAGGAACTTTTAGTTATAACCTTTCAAAATTCTTGGTCCCCATACTGTCACCTATAACTTATAATTCATATATAGCACGGGATTCTTTTTCTTTCGTTAGAGAAATTACCTCATTAAATAATAATTCTTACACAATGGCTAGCTTCGATGTAAAATCTTTATTTACCAATGTACCTGTTGCAGAAACTATTGATATATGTATTAACAATCTATTTAATGCTACTGATACGGTGCAGGGTTTTAATGGAGGTCAATTGAAAGAACTACTGAAATTTTCCGTGGAAGACCTTATATTTATATTCAACGGTGAATATTTTAAACAGACTGAAGGTCTTCAAAAGGGTCTGCCCCTTGGTCCCACCTTAGCTAACGCGTTTCTTTGCAATAATGAAGTCAAATGACTGAACGAGTGTCCTTCCAACTTCAAACCGGTTTTTTATAGAAGACATATTGATGACACTTTTCTCCTGTTCAAATCACCAGCCCATATCCCTTTGTTTCGTAATTATGTTAATTCTAAGCACCCAAATATTGAATTTACTTCAGAAACTGAATCTAATAGCTCTAGTAGTATGAGCGCGAAATGTTAGAGTGCAATGCAATTGTAAATGTTGATCAGTGTTGCAAGATGGTATGCAACAAGGGGAGGGGGAATGTTGCAAGAGGTTATGCAACAAGGGGAGGGGTTATCCCAAGCTGCAATGAACTTCCCCATCAAGCAGGGGAGACTTCTTTCGCGGAGAAGGTGGGATGGCCTCACCCCCAAAAGGGATATACCTAACCTAAGAGAGAAAGGAGAAGGAGAGAGGAGTGTTCACTTGGCAGGAGCCAAGCGTATATTGAGAATTCAGCCGAGAGGCCGCTGTCTTATAAGGTCCTAATCAGCCAGTTGGCGTAGAAGCCAGTGCCTCCAGGTATTATCAGCCAGTTGGCACAGTGTATGCATCATTTTGACAAATGCAAGTACATTCCCGACTATACGCCCTCTATCATTACACACGATTATATGCGCCGGGCTCGAGACCCGGTGACAGTGCATCCTTCTACGGTTGGTAAATAAATGGGAACCTTGGGTATTCTAGTGGTTGCTGGATTCCTCGTTAAGCTGTAGGTCTAAGGCGGAGTGTAAACATCCTTCCACAGTTTGTAGATAAATGGGAACCCAGAGTATCCTAGTCGTTAAGGGCTGCTGGATTCCTCGTTAAACTGCATTGCAAGACTCGGTCATGTTTGTCTGTTTGTTTATTTCCCCCCTCTCTCTCTCTCATATATATATATACAGTAGACGCCGGATTTATTGTCCCCGGATATTGTGTCTCACCGCTTATAGTGTCTCAAAACTAGGAAACAGTTACTTTTACATGGTAATTGCTATGGACAGTGTCTCTGATTACGCTTATAGCGTCTCTTTTCAGCTAGTATAGTCTACTTGGCAGCTCTAGTTTACACTTGTATTTGTGATGTCGTGCTGTTTGCAGGCTTACTAGATGGCCATGGAAGGAAAATGTTTTGTTTTAATGTAAAATGAACATAGTTTTGATGTTTCAGTTGAATTGTAAAAACATTTTTAATGAGAAATTGCATAATAAAGGTGTTTATGTTGTAAATATATTGATAAACAGTACATATTCACTATTTTTAACCTTGCAACCCTCGAGAGACCAAACTCTGGATATAGTGTCTCATCGGATATAGTGTCCTTTTGGTTTGGCACCGAGTGGGACACTATAAACGGCGTCTACTGTATATAATATATATATATATACACATATATATTTCCACGTTAAACAGTAGGTCTAAGGTGGAGTGTAAATAAATGGAAACCCTGCGTATCCTAGTGGTTGCTGATGGTCCGGGTTAAACAATAGGTCTAAGGTGGGGTGTAAACATCCTTCCACGGTTGGTAGATTGGTAGATAAAAGGGAACCCAGGGTCTCCTAGTGGTTAAGGACTGCTGAATTCCCGTTAAACTGTATTGCAAGACTCGGTCATGTTTATGTGTTTGTTTATTTCACCTCCTCCTCCCCTTCTCTCTCTCTCTCTCTCTCATACACATATATATATATATTTTTTTTTCAGAGGAATTGGCCACAAATATCTAGAGATGGGGGGTAAACCCCTTCATATATATATATATCGTTTATGCCTGATTTCTGAATACACAGGGAGCGGAATAAGACGGTTTACTGAGAATAACGGAATCATCTTGTGAAAAATAATATTTATCATTTACTACAGAAATTACTAATTAGTACAAAAAGCACACACACAACAATTATCTAAACAGAAACAATTCCCTCCATCGCTTAAAAGGAAGAATAGTTTACACGTCGCTTACCATCACAGGGTCTCGAACCCAGGTGGAAGCAACTGGCTCTTCCGCCAAACCATGCCTAGAGGCGGGGACACCATCTTGACCTTAATGTGAAGAGAGACACTAGCAAGTACGAATTGTTCTTCATCACTTATTTTACAATCAGCGAAACTTATTATTGTACACACACACACACGCCGATAAATTTGGAGCATGTGAGTCGGTCACTTTTCATTACTCTCTGGAGGGTATTCGCGTCCATTTTAAAAGTCTGTGACCACGTTCCTGAAACGGTCAACTTCTATTAGAGCCTGTGATTCGAGGTACACGAGTACACTAATAGGAGCGTCTATAGGGTTGGCAAATTCCAACCTGACCAAGATGTTCCCACTTTGTTGTGGACTAAAGTCTACATTTATACTAGCAGATAAGTCAGGGGTAATATCAAATGAGTAAAGATTAAATTCTTCGAAAATTCTTTCTGCGTTACGCCAAACCCAAGCTCGTCACAGGCACCGGCATTATGAGCCAGACTACTATAAACTCTCGCGCAGATCGAGAACACAGCGTCTGGTGAGTAGTCCGTAACCATAGTCCCGCCCAATGCAACGCCATTTACGTACAGAGTAATATTTTTAAGGCCGAAATTCTCGAATTTAAAGGCGCTCTTTTTATATTTTCCATTCGTCGAAGCGTGATCATGCATTCTTATTCATAACCTTTTAGTTAGAATTACCAGGGCCACGTTTTCTAGTTGCTTCGAGGCCAACCCGGCGGGCACCGTGTATAGTTTGATCTATACTCTGTTAATTTGGTATTTTACTGTTGCGTGTATTAAACTTTTTTCAATTTCTACATATTTCTGGGAACCTAATATCACGGCGTACAGGCAAATATGTCTCCATGATGTGAGTCACAACGGGTTTTTAGCCCTCTTCTTAGTCAGGTCCCAGATCTTTGCAGATCTCAGGACTCGTGCGGTTGGGCTTTAGTTTCAGGTCGACGCCGTTCATAAGCAGTTTCTCCTGGAACGTGAAGTCTGTATGAAGACGCCCAAAACATTTGTATATCTTTTTTTTAGAATTTTTTAATTTATCATTTATACTATTTTCATCTTTAATCTGATAATAGCCCTCGGCGGTTAAAAAGGTGTCCTTCGCTTCTCTTGAAAAGTTGAGGACATTTTCCAGATAGGCTCGTAGGTAATAATACCCCGTTCCTGCCAAGATGTTAACCTGATTTAAATACACCTCACATTGGCTGAATATGGAGTGTGGAAAGTTGGTTTCAGGGTATGCAGAGTAACTATCATCGCAGTCCGTTCCATGCAGCTCGGATCAAAAAGTATGGGCCTGAGCTGGGTATCACGAACTCCATAGGGGCACTCGACGAACTAATTGTGTTTTATGGATTAATTGTAATAAAGTCGCTATGCTCAATAGAAACCTGTGTAGGGGACATATCAAAGAGGGACTGTTCCGAGTTACAATATTGTGAACTACACGGATGGATGAAACGCGCCATGACGAGTCAGAAATAGTGCCACCTCTCTCGACAACTAGTAATCAGCCTATGATTCGTGAGAGTAGTATCCTCAGCTTATATCAGTTAAAAAAATGATCAGCCATAGGCTTCATACGCTTAGGACACTTCCTTTTTGATGTCCTTTTACGTTTAGTGCCACGTGTTGGTAACCCACTTCTTCCTGACAACCCTCTTCTTTCCGTCACCACGCATTTTTCTCTTTGCATCTTTGATGATTTCGTTCCGTGTACGTTTTAAATGTTTTTTTAGAGCTTCTTTAGGTTTAGTTCCACCCATTATGTCTTCCACCGCGCTAAAACCTGATTCTAACGCCTTCCTCCCGAGGTATCTAGGCCCCCTCTTCAAAAGTGGGACATTGGTGCGTAGTATGGATGAAAAAATGGATCCAAGCCACTCCCACGCTGATATCTCACCCTCGATAGACTGTGAAAGGCCTTCGGGTCATTATAACTGAAAGCGACGAAAGTGTAGCTTCACTGTTAAACTACTGCTGGGGGCGATGGCGTACTCAGTTGTGACACATGCGAGACTTGATCCAGGTCTTTTAACCTATTCAGATTACCTATCAATGTTTTGGGGACATTTATTTGTTGTAGTCTTGCTTTAATATGCTTCCATCTTGTTGGTGAGGGCCTGTCCCACTTTCTCACCAGATCATGGACAATGTTAACGATATTGGATCCCTGTACCCTTGTTCCTTCAACAATGACCTCGCCTGTATCGTATCGTCCCACTGTATGATGGGGTCCTCACTCAATAGATTATAAAGACTTAAGCCTTTATTCCTCAATGTATGTGGGAGACTACTTTTTAATACATGTTCGATGTGTTGCGTTCCGTTATTCTTTGGTTGGTCATCTTTAACGTCGGGCCCAGTTTCTATGTCTCCATTCTCAGCGTTGCTCGCGCTGTGCCTAAAAACCACGGAGAGCTCTGTCGGATTCTTATAATCTTCGTACTGATGAAGAAATTTCTGAAAGCCTCTTCGTACAAGGTCCTTTTCTCATCAGGTGACTTTTCTCTGTTTAATAGGGCTAGCAACTCGCTTTCCATTCTTTTAAGCCTGCTTTTACGGGGTTCTAGAGCCGTGTCTGGAATTTTTGAACTTTGCAATGAAGCATACACCTCGTGCGGAATCACTAACACTTTCTTCATTATATTAATCTAGTCAGTAAAGGTCCCAAAACTGAAAATAAGATGGGGAGGAATGATCCCCTCTTTTGTACAATAATTCGCTTTTTCTTCCCCACAAACCTTAACCTTATGAACCTTATGTTGTTTCGTGCGTTGGTCTCTCTTCACAAGGAGGTCAAGCTGGTGGCCCCGCCTCTTATTTTGACTTTTACGAGCGAGCGCACGTATTATGTTCTTGTAACGACATAAGCGAGCCTTCTGACTGGGTTTCATTGGCACATTACATTTTATAACATTAAGACAGATTTCACAGGTGCATTTTAGAAATTCGGAGCCGATATTTTTAACAAACATCTGTTGCAGTGCCCGAGGCAATCGATGATAGATTTTTATTAATTCACGATATTTCTTCAGCCGATTTGTCATTCTGGAATATACACCGTTTCAGGATCGTTTGGGAATATATTCGTTCTTAGAAGAACCCTAAACGTGTTTCGCGGGTGAAGGTCACAAAGCAAATATCCGTAACGCTGACTTGTGGCTTCTTTATAAACCTCCAAAAACTCTTTACGCTGATTTTGGAACATTTGATTGGCTAATACCCCAATTTGTGACACATCTCTACGTTGTGCGAATAAGACTAGATATTGTGTATTTAACGACACATCGCGCATGTATCTATTTTTGAAAAATAGATTCTGATTGATAAGGAACACTTATGTTAAGATGGTGGGAGAACACTGTATATGTCTCGGCAAACGTTTTATCCATTTCCAACATGAGATCGTCAATTACAGTGACTGTATGCTCATTACCCTTTAACGAATTAACGTCATGTACACCTTTGTGGAACAAAATTTCACCTTGTTACTCGTTCAACACTGACTGATACGTCGAATAGAACCATATTACTTTAAGCACAAATTTTGAGAACATCTTCCCCTTATCTTTAATGATTTTAAGCATAAACACAGTTTTACCACATCCTGTAGGGCCAGATATAATACGTGTGGAGGGGCTTGTGAACCTGAATTTTCCTACAAATTCCATCTCTAACACGTCACACCCCTAAGTGGGTCATTTACAAAATATAACAAAATTTATGTGCTGCTCCTTATATTCTTGTTTTTCTTCTTCCACAGAACCGTGAATGACGATGATGTACAGCCCCCATCATCGATATTATAGATGACCCCGAATACACTGCAGCTACAGACTCCATCCCCGCTGACGAACTCTCAACAGCAATACCTGTAGCACGCGGCAATTCAAAGCGGAAGCATGATGAAGAGCCCTCCATGTCAGGTGTAAAGCGTGCCAGGATTGCGCCGGTTGTTAGGCCCCAGTAATAGAGCTCCAACCCTCTACGTCTTACGACACAACCCCCACAATAGTACATTCCTCAAATATACCCCCTTATTCCTCTTCATTTCCGGGTACTTCCTCCATACCAGCAGCTTCTGATGCTGTGGAGGAAGGTATAACATTCGAGTTGGTGCGCACCGCTACCCCCACCCCTGCCCAGACTAGAAATCGGTCCGTAGTCAAGGTTGACCCTGGATCCCTGTACAGCAACGGTGTTGGACTGCGACGCGTAGTTGAACGTATTGTGGAGTTTGCCCTTCATAACCACGACGAACGTGAAGTCCGGACGAGGTTGTCCTTCAGGTTCGGTTCAGATGACGGGGAGATGATTTTTGGGTAGTACTGTAATACCGTTCAGACGTTTGGCAGCTGTACACAGAATATATCTTGGGCCGTATAATGCAGGCCTCTCAAAGTAGTACAACCTTCAATATGGACAACTTCGTGGTAGATATTGACAGAGTATTCCGTGTTGCGGGTCATAGTGCCACACCTTATACTCTTAATTTCAATTACGTCGATCGTGGTTGCGGCTTTATAGCAATAGTCTTAGCTCATATGTTCACTGTACTAAATACAATCGCGTATAATATCTGGTTATCTACGGTTGTCCAGCGTGCCCGAAACTGGCTTCAGATTGTAAGCTTAAGTTTGAGTGTAATATGGGTCCTGAAAAGCTGAGAAGGGTCGAGCAGGAAATGGATGTTCGTATAGTTGTATTTGGAATGGATAATCGTTGTAGGACTGCGTATGTTTTTAAAAGCTGTGTGAGAGATCGTAAAGACCTCTACTTATTTTAGGATTGTCAGGAACATCGTATCTTCCCTCATCCGTAATATAAGGACTCTCTACGCTAGTTATGATTAAAGTCTAAAGTATGGAAGGCATCATGATTTGTGTAAGGGATGTCTCGAGTTTGCGGATGATATAGTGAAACATTGTAAGGAGTGCAACATATGTGAGCAGTGTAAAAGCCCCAAATGTGAAAGTCGTGTAGTTGAAACCGAGAGGAGGGAATGTAATGTGTGTAGACCTACATTTTTCAATAATAAATGCTTTGAACTCCATAAATCAATTGGCACTTTCAGGAAAATGAGGATTTTTAAGTGCAGTATATTTCACATGATGGATAATTGGGGGAATTTCAAACATACATTCGATGAAATTCACTGTTCTACATGTCATGAAAAATATAAGGCGGATGGAGGGAAGCATGTATGTTATATTAAAGATGCCTAGCGTAAAAATAGACCTTTTATAACCGTGTACTACGATATAGAAACATACACGAACGCTGAAACCAAAGAGGTTATTCCACATTTACTCGTAAGTCAGACTATCTGTGATGAGTGCATGGAAATCGAATGTGGCGAGTGTCACAAATGTGGAAAACGGACAAACGTTTTTAAAACGATTGCACACGACAGTCCTGTGAAACACTTTGTGTCATATATTGTCAAATTAGCGGACAAGTTCAAAAAAATGACTGTATATTCTTGCCCATAACGGGGCTAAATTTGACGCACAGTTCATTTATAAGGAGTTGTTTGAACACGAGTCGTCTGCGATATTTACAGGCGACCCCTTGAAAAGAGGCAACAAACTAATACAGATGCAGATAAGAGGTAATGTTCAGTTTAAAGACATCCTGCTGTTCACACCTTGTAAATTATCCAAGCTACCCAAGGTCATGGGCGCTGAAGTTTCAAAAGGGTATTTCCCTTACACATTCCTCACTAGCGAAACTTTAAACTATGTAGGACTGCCTCCCTCCAAACATTACTTTCACTACACCAACATGAGTGATAGTGAACGTGAAGATTCTGACCGCTACTACAACAGTTTTAATGAAGCTAGTCCATGCAATATTGCTGATGAATGTGAACGTTATTGCGTGAATGATGTGCGCGACCCCGCAGTTATGGGCACAAGGCTATTTACTAGATCATACACCTACAGCAACAGACCGGGGTATACATAAAACACGCCCGCAACACTGGGGAAGTACCCATTATGGTCAATGGTGGTGTTTTTGGGGTTGATGGTCTAAGTGAGGATCCAACCACTGGTGAGAAGACTGTGTACTCCTTTAACTGCTGCTGGTGGCATGGATGCCCGCGCCCTGAGTGTGCAGTCACAGGGGACCTCCATGGAAGATCCCCCACCGAGAGCCTCGCATGGACCCGTAACTGCGATCAACTTATAGGATCCCAGTTCACTCACAAGATCGTGTGGGAGCATGAGTATGATGCACGGATGGAAACAAATGACCTGTACCGTGAAGAAATAAGGGGCATCAAACGTTCAGTGGTGTTGGACCACTTCAAATGCGGTGACAGCTTATTTGGAGGACGTACAAACCCATTCAACCTATACTTTCCGCCGACGGAGGGCGTGAAACTCCATTACTACGACTTCTGTTCTTTATATCCCTACGTGATGAAGAACAATCCGTACCCCGTAGGTGCACCTAAAAAACTGGTGTGTCACACCATGCCAACCACCCAGGAGTTCTCAGCTAACTTGAATGAGCGATACTTTGGACTCTCTTTCGTAGACGTGCTCCCCCCTCGCGATTTAGGGATACCGATCTTACCCATCATTATAGATCACAAGCTCATGTTTCCCCTGTTCGTGAAGTGCGGAGAGGAGAACAGCGGTGATTGTAACCATACAACCAACTAGCGTAAGATCAGAGGTGTATATACAAGCCGTGAGTTGGCCCTAGCCGTTCGCCATGGGTACAGAATATTGAAGATACATGAGGTGTGGAGGTTTCAGAAGCTACCCAACCTTTTCACGCCATATATAAATGCTTTTTTGAAGGATAAGTTAAAAGCATCGGGATATCCGCGAAGGGTTGATACCGAAGATGAAAAAACGGCTTATATTCAACGTTACCGTGCCCATGAAGGTATACAGCTTGACCGCTCCCAAATTGTTAAGAATCCTGGCAAGCGCTTTAGTGAAGAGTTGTGCCTAAACAGTCTTTGAGGGAAATTTGCATAGAATACCGGCAAAGGGAACGTTCATTTAGGACACAGTTATAATGAAGTCTGGGATTATGCCAACGCTCCTGATAAAGAGGTTATGGAGATCGTGAATGTCGGTAATACTTACATAATAAAGTACAACATCACCGATCTGGCCACAGATAACTCACAGGTTACAAACATACCTGGAGCCAGCGTCACAACGGCCTACGCCCGCATCAAGCTTTGGGGACTACTGCACTCTCTTGGGTGGAGAGTGCTGTACGCTGACACAGATAGCATAATATTCAAGAGGGGGAGGGTGAATACATGTCTGCTATTGGGGGATTCCTCGGAGAGTTAACTGAGGAGATCAAGGATGAGTATGGTGATGGTGCATACGCAGACTCATTTGTATCAACAGGGCCAAAAACCTATGGGGTACGGGTGAGGGTGGGGGATGATATGAAATATATCATGAAGACTAAGGGTATCACTCTTAACCATGCGAACCGACGAGTCGTTAACTTTGACTCGTTGAGGGATCTAGTGTGCTTGGAAGATGAGGGTGACAAGCCACGCGAACTGACTGTGGGCCCACAATTTTCGGGCGCAGAAACTGGGGTGTGTGAAGGAACTTAGGGGCACGAGGGTATGCCGTAACACCTATAGGAAGCGTTACCAGGTGCCTGGTACCTATGATAGCGTACTCTATGGCTACCTTAATCCTTGATTGTATTTATATATATATATATATATATATATATATTATATATATATGTGTATTGTTAAGGATATGTTTATTTATGACGTATATTTGCTTCAATTAAGGTTTCATTTTCTCCTTTGCGTGCGTGCGTGTGTACATTCTAAGCTCCGCCCACTGTAAGATCGGTCACGTGACTCCTGCCATTACCTGCGCATATTTCTTCCCTGCGTGCTCAGTTGACCTCTGCAAACCCTTGAGCTCAGACGTGTATTTTCTCGCGTAGACGAAAAATAGTAATGGCTACCTTTAATATTGCGTGTTCAACGTTTATGAAGTTGCATTCGGCAAAGTGCCAAGATGTGGTGGATACTGAAACACTCCCTATTCCACCCTCCTTTGACACTTTTAAGGCTACATTGAACCGTGCGAAGGAAAAAGAGGTACAAATACGCTACGGCTATTCTCGCGAGGGCATTGTCGGATTTCGTGGTACAAGCGATGTTTTGAAGTATGTTGTAGACCTAACCTTTATAAAAGCTCACATATATCGTGAAGTAGAAGAAACAACACGTGCAGAAGATAAGCAACGGTTATGGTTAATGAGTCTTGTTGATGAGTGGTGTGACAAGCGATATTATTATCATGTTACATCATACCGAGTACTCGTACCCTATGGTTGAGAATGTAAATCTTGTCATCATGGAGAATATTAAGTATTTTTACCACTATATTAATATATATCATGACGAGGTTTGTAGCGAAGATGTTGCTAAAGGCCTGTGCGAGTTTTTAACAGACTTTAGAGACGAGTATCGTCTACTAAGGAAAAATGAAAAATATATGGGCATATATTTCTCTCAAATAGTGCACCGGATTGTGAATAAGACGTGTTTAGTTCGTGAAAATGGACGAAAATATCTGGTGAGCCTTCTGGGGAGTGGGAGTGATAAAACATTAAAACCGCTATTGCTTCATGTATCGGAAAAATTCTCTAAACGATTGTTTGTTCAAGTCTAATGGGGCACAAGTATTCATGTTGGAACAAACCCGTACACGATTCAACAGTTTATGGTGTGGCTCGCTACCCCCGTCAAGCCGAGCCGCCCACCCGTGTACCTCCCCCCTATGTACTTGAAACGATTTGCAGGCACGCAAACAAACGTAATGTTATTTATTTAAGTGTTGAGGAGATGAATAGAATCTTCGTTATAGTTGAGAAGTGCGGTGAGGACAGTTATAAAATACCTGCAGGTGTAGGTACAAGAAGAGAACAGATTAGTGATGCCCCCTCATATGCCGTTGTTTGTACGTTGTGTATAAATAACGATCAGCCATGCATTGATATACGGCTGATGTGAAACAATGCATCTGATAATAACGTTCTTGTCCGTACGCGAAACCGATTCATCCTCGACAGAATGTTTGAAATCATCGGATTCCGCAAGCTGAAGCCAATATTAGACGCTCGTGTTACGGATATGATTTATTTTGACACGGTTCTTGAATACGCATACACCGCTCTGCTCGACTGATTTATCGAATGTAGGGATGAACAAGGCGAGAATAGTCTAGAGCTGGATGCTTATTTAAAAGGTTTAGACTCTTCGAAATATCCAGAACTTTGGTACAAAGGACTTGAGAGGTACAGGGCAGAGCTTGCCAACACTGTTCACCCTGAAGAGTTGTATCTCTATATAATGAGTAGCTGTCGTTACGACTTGGAAGATTATTTCAATTGCCGATATGCAGAGTGAAGAAGAGTTCACGATTGAAAAGCTCGGGAGGGTAAGAAAAAACCCTCGATTGGAAAGGTGGGTTTATAAACTTGTATTTAATAATGACGTGATAGCTAACGATGCCCTCTTTGTGCTTGCTTTTGAGTGTATTCTGGCTGTGTTTAAAGATAACTTACCAACCGAATGTAAAGTGGGGACAAAAATAATATTGAATGATATGAAGGCCATTTATATCGAGTATAGGTATCTCTATAACTTGAGCGGTGAAATAATGTTAAGCCGTATTCGTATTTACCGCGTAGTGCAAAGCAATAATGATGTGACTGTAGACTCGATTAAGGGTGAGTTTAGTGTTTCGCGCAGTAGAACATAAAGTATTTTGATGTATATTTATTTTCAGTATATTTAATTATTTAATATAATTGTATATATTTTTTTTTCCTGTACTAATGTGTTGTTGATTATACTCCTTTGTTTTGTGTATTATTATTTTTTATATATTTAATATTATTATTTTCAATATATTTAATATTATGATTTTCAATATATTTAATTATTTAATATAACTATATATATATATATTATATAATTTTTTTCCTGTACTAATATACTGATGATTACACTCCATCGTTTTGTATATTTTTTATTATATATATATATATATATATATATATATATTCCTCGTTCGGATTTCTTATGCTATTAATTTTTTATTTTTTGATTATATATATTCCGTCGTTTGAATGTATATTTATTTTCTGTATCTTTCGTGAAATTGATTCCAATAATTCGTCTAAGTAAACAGAATGATGGAATGGTGTTTTATTTAATTCTTTTGTTTTAAACGATATTATTATTATTTAATTATACCAAATGGCTGCCTTCTAAACCGACTGACGGACTTCTAAACCAACTGTCAAGAAAGTCTGAATAGCGCAATCTGGCAGCTGAAAAGGGAATATATACATCTGCCTTCTAGGTATTCTACGTCAACTGGCTGGTCAAGCCAACTGGCGGATTAAGCCAACTGGCAGATTACGCCAACTGGCGTAAAGCCAGAATATATGCTTTAATTAATTAAATAGCGCAATCTGCCAACTCAACCCTAATAATGTACATCTGAACAAGCCATTAACGCCTTCTAAGAAGCCTTCTAAGCTAACTGGCTTCTACGCCAACTGGCGGATTAGGATCTTATAAGACAGCTGGCGCTCGGCTGAACTCTCAATATGCGCTTGGCTCATGCCAAGCGAACACTCCTCTCTCCTCCTTTCTCTTTTATGTTAGGTATATCCATTTGGTGGTTGAGGCCGTCCGACCTTCTCCCCCAGCTTGCTGGGGGAGTTCATTGCAGCTTGGGGGGATAACCCCTCGCCCATAGTTGCATAACCCTCTTGTAGCATAAATTCTCGCTACATTCCCCCTCCCCCTTGTTGCATAACATCTTGCAAACTTTCCTTTGCAAAATTGATCAACGTTTTGAATTAAATTGCACTCTAACATTTTGCGCCCACACTACTGCTCTTTGTCCTTTTTGAACATTATGATAATAAAAACTAATTCTTATTTTGAAGCTTCCGTTTACCGAAAGCGGACATTCACCAGTCTTACTACGAACTTTTCTTCCTTTATCCCTTTAGGTTTCAAAAGAAATTTAATTTCGACTCTGACTAATAGAGCTTTCAATATCTGTTCAGATTACTTTAAACTACACGATGAACTAGATTTCATCTGAAAACTCCTTACCAAGAATAATTTCCCTTCTAGACTGGTTGAGACTACAATAGGCAGAACCCTAAATAGACTAATAAACCCCACAACTAGAGACGTAATTACAGTTCCCAAAGATATCGTGTATTTCACTTTGGCTTATATGGGAACCTCAAATTTTAACATTAGGAACAAACTTTTGATATTGCTCAAAGAATTCTACCCACAACTACGTCTAAAAATTATATTCACCCCGTCTAAATCGATTTATCACTTATTTAAATACAAGGATGTTATTCCTACACTTCTTAAGTCATCCATAGTTTACCAATACAAGTGTGACCACTGTTTGGGGTCATATATAGGTAAAACAAAAAGACACCTAAAATCTCGTATTTACGAACATCTCGGTGAATCGGACCGTACAAATTTATCTCTTGGCAAACCACCTAATTCTCTCATACGTAACCATTCACATAATAATAACCACCCAATTTCACAATTTAGTTTCACCGTACTTGCTGTCGGAAGCTCTGACCTTAAGCTTAAAATTATGGAATCTTCGTTCATTTATAAATTAAATCCAGACCTCAGTTCTGATGAATCATCGGTAGATCTGCTATGTTTTAGTTAAGATACTTGTTTATTTTATTTATCTTTTAGTTTTAATGATTTTATATGTTCCTAGCTACTTTTTATAATTGTAACTTTATTTCAATTTCACCTATTTACCTTTTAGTTTTAATGTTTTTACATTTTCTTAGCTACTTTTTATAATTTTAACTTGTTACTTTAAATGGTTATTAAGCAACTTACACTCACTTACAATTTGTATTCTGTATGTGAATTGGCCTTTTATTGTTTTAGCCCTGAAGATGGAATTAGTGCATTCCGAAGCGTTGGTACTGATTAAACCTTGAAGGATGTTTATTTTTTCTCTGATGTTCCTGTTTATTATTAAACTGCGTTATAAACTGCGTTACAAAGAATCTGTGTAACTAGAGATTTCATGAAATCTCTAAAAGTTCAGGAATTTCATTTAAGTTTAAGTCGTGATATTTTTGTTAAACCTAACGGAAAATTATTGAATGCCCGGTTAGGTCAACTGTACGCCCTTGACGATTGGTTAGGTTAAGTCGCGATATTTTCGTTAGACCGAATGGAAAATTATTGAATGCCCGTTAGGTCAACTGTACGCCCTTAGCAGTATGGGCGCAAAAGGGGAGAGTGCAATGCAATGGCAAATGCTGATCACTGTTGCAGGTTGTTATGCAACAAGGGGAGGGGGAATGTTGCAAGTTATGCAACAAGGGAGAATGCTGCAAGTTGTTATGCAACAAAGGGGGAGAGGGGAATGCTGCAAGATGTTGTGCAACAAAGGGGGAGGGGAGGAATGCTTGGGGGATAACCCCTCGCCCATAGTTGCATAACCCTCTTGTAGCATAACTTCTCGCTACATTCCCCCTCCCCCTTGTTGCATAACATCTTGCAAACTTTCCTTTGCAAAACTGATCAACGTTTTGAATTAAATTGCACTCTGACATTTTGCGCCCACACTACTGTTCTTTTTCCTTTTTGAACATTAAGATAATAAAAACTAATTCTTATTTTGAAGCTTCCGTTTACCGAAAGCGGACATTCACCAGTCTTACTACGAACTTTTCTTCCTTTATCCCTTTAGGTTTCAAAAGAAATTTAATTTCGACTCTGACTAATAGAGCTTTCAATATCTGTTCAGATTACTTTAAACTACACGATGAACTAGATTTCATCTGAAAACTCCTTACCAAGAATAATTTCCCTTCTAGACTAGTTGAGACTACAATAGGCAGAACCCTAAATAGACTAATAAACCCCACGACTAGAGACGTAATTACAGTTCCCAAAGATATCGTGTATTTCACTTTGCCTTATATGGGAACCTCAAATTTTAACATTAGGAACAAACTTTTAATATTGCTCAAAGAATTCTACCCACAACTACGTCTAAAAATTATATTCACCCCGTCTAAATCGATTTATCACTTATTTAAATACAAGGATGTTATTCCTACACTTCTTAAGTCATCCATAGTTTACCAATACAAGTGTGACCACTGTTTGGGGTCATATCAGTGGTGGGCACCGTTAACCAAAAAGTTAACTTCGTTAACCGCTAATCCGTTAACCAAAAAGTTAACTTCGTTAACCGTTAATCCGTTAATTCGTTAAACATGTAACGGAATTTACCGATAAACCGTTAACGTTAACTTTTATTATAAAAAAAAATGAAAAACACAATATATATATAATTTAATTTTCCCTCTTCTCGTTCTCCATTTTGTCCATGAGATGCATGTTGCCCTTCATGAAAATTAGCATATCAAAGTTTTCATCAGACAGGGATGATCTCTTGGCCCTCAGGATGTCCTTGCCCATAGAGAACAAACGCTCCACTGCAGCACTGGAGGGGATGGCTGTGTTGAACTTGATGAACAAGTCCACCAACACTTGCTCACCCAAGAAGGCACCATCTGTCAGCAAGTCCTTGGAGTTGGTCTCCAGCCAGGTCTTGACTCTGCTGCTCTCTTTTGTCTGGATGACAGCACTGAAGAAGTCATCCTCCTCCTCCTCCTCGTTGTTGCTGCCTCCACTGTTGCTGCCCACTTCGTTGGACTGCTGCTTCATGGCCTCCTCGACTGTACCCTCCATGCTTTTCCTCACCCTGGCGACCTTGGTGTTGTCATACTTGTCCAACCAGATGAGGCGAAACCTGGGATGGAAGGCAGCAGCAGATTTTAAAGATGTGGTACCTAGAAGTACCGCCAGGACATAAAGGGTTAAGGTGAAAACGCTCCCATTGTAAGACATCAATTGACTTAATTTATGTCATCAAAGTGACATGAGAATTGAAATCTTACCTGATCAGTTTTATGGTTCTTGAAATGTATCAAGGAGACTACTAATAAGGTACTCACAGACCTATTATAAATATACATGACTTACTTGACAACGATTATTTTTAAATATTCACTAGCACAAACATGTTGCGCAAGAGACAGACTGCAAATGAAACGAATGTAGTTATTTGTTGTAATTGTTACATATATATTATTGAAAGTGCCTTAAAATGCTCGTGATATTTCTTGAAAGAAGTTGAAACATTCAACTCAAATGGCAAATCTTTCCGCCTGATTTTACAGTCGACCATGTTTTGCTCAAACCAATGCCATAAATAACTACCATATTTGGTAAGACACAAATTGTGGCGACGGAAACAAATATATCGCCTGATTTTGCACTGCGGAAATGGAAATTCGTTCATCACTATTAACAGTGGCGGATTAATTGCGCACCTGCTCAGCACTGAAAATAATAGAAACTTTTAAACGTTTATTTATGAATTTTTTGGGTTAACGGACTTGAGTTAACGGAAGTTAAATGTAACGGAAGTTAATTAGTCCGATAATGATTTTCAAAGTTAACTTAAAAGTTAAATCGTTAACGAAAAAGTTAACTTCGTTAATTAACGATTAACGGATTAACGGTTTGTGCCCAGCTTTGGGTCATATATAGGTAAAACAAAAAGACACCTAAAATCTCGTATTTACGAACATCTCGGTGAATCGGACCGTACAAATTTACCTCTTGGTAAACCACCTAATTCTCTCATACGTAACCATTCACATAATAATAACCACCCAATTTCACAATTTAGTTTCACCGTACTTGCTGCCGGAAGCTCTGACCTTAAGCTTAAAATTATGGAATCTTCGTTCATTTATAAATTAAATCCAGACCTCAGTTCTGATGAATCATCGGTAGATCTGTTATGTTTTAGTTAAGGTAGTAGTATGGGCGCAAAAGGGGAGAGTGTAATGCACTGGCAAATGTTGATCAATGTTGCAGGTTGCTATGCAACAAGGGGAGGGGGGATGTTGCAAGTTATGCAACAAGGGGGAATGCTGCAAGTTGTTATGCAACAAAGGGGGAGAGGGGAATGCTGCAAGATGTGCAACAAAGGGGGAGGGGAGGAATGTTACAAGAGCAACAAGGGGTTATGCAACTTGGAGGCGGAGTTATCACCCAAGATAATATACAGTCTAATTTCTTCATTTCTACCATATCTCAATAGTTGAAATTTCTCGGTGTTAAATACCCTATTGCTGTCTTCTGACCCTTTGTTAGTGTCCCCCTCTGCTCTCCTTTCTTCACAAAGGGGTCAAGTAGGTGGTCCCGCCTCTAGACCTGTCTTGGTGGAGGAACGAGTTTCTCTCCTGCGCTCTCCGCCACACATGACCGCTTGGCGGAGGAGCGAGTTGCTCTCTCGCGCTCTCCACCGCACATACAGCGGGCTCATCTGGTCTAATATGCAGTCTGTTTAATTTCTTCATTTCTACCATATCTTAAGAGTTGAAATTTCTCGGTATTAAATGCCCTATTGCTGTCTTCTGACCATTTGTTAGTGTCCCGCTCTGCTGGGCCTCTCTTCACACGGAGGTCAAGCTGGTGGCGCCGCCTCTAGACCTGTCTTGTAGAGGAACGAGTTGCTCTCTTGCGCTCTCCGCCACACATGACCACTTGGTGGAGGAGGGAAATGCTCTCTTGCAACGCGTTTGACACTCAATTTTGAACCTTAAACAAATGAGACTGAACAGGTGAAAATGAATGTATTCTTTTAACTACTGGATGAAAAGGACTTAGTAGATCTTATATATATATATATATATATATATATATATATATATATATATATATATATATCGAAGCATTTCATAATTCTTTATTGTTGGATAGAAATTATACCTGCAGTTCGGAAGTTGTTTGGAAACGACGACTTTTACTTTCAACAAGATGGAGGCCCCCCCTCATTATCATTGTGATGTCAGAAGGTACCTCGATGAAACGTTGCCTAACCGTTGGATAGGACGAAGAGGAAGCGTTGAGTATCCTCCACGTTCACCGGACTTGACTCCACTTGATTTTTACTTGTGGGGCTACCTGAAGGATGCAGTTTATGGTACAAGACCTGCAACACTCGAACACCTTAAGGATGCAATTAGGGAAAAGTGCGGGACCATCACAGCATCCACATTAGTCCACGTCTGCGAATCAGTTAGTCGACGCCTTCAAAAGTGCATTCATGCCGCCGGAGAACATTTTGAGCACTTGGCGTAGTTAATTAAATTTTATATGCAAACAACTCGCTATAACATTTTGATCACTTACATTACTAATTTACCTTTCATTGGCAATTGCTATAACAATATATATATATTTTTTTTAAATTATAAAATATATGATGCTATAAAGAGTATATAGTTTTTTGGACACCCTATATGTATATATATATACAGTATATACACACACTGTATATACTCGTACGAGTACATAGTGTTAGCAATAGAAATACAATATATGAAAATAGTAATGTCAAAGCTAACTGGAGATACAGACAAACGTTTTATACCGTGAATTTCTTAGCTTAGAAGACATATGGCGCAATAGATGAATTGCTTAAATAATTGGGTTGAATGATTTTTAATTCTTTGCATTGGACTGTACAGTATTAAGTCCGTATTGTTAACCTCGGAAGTTCGAGACATTGTGGTTAGCAAACATCTGCGAAGCTGACCATCTAAGGGTAATTTATCTGGGAGGCTGAAAGAACTGTTGTGAAACAATTTTGGGGTTCTGTTGGAAACGTTTTTTGTATATTACACTCAGAACTGTTACCCATAAATATTAGTGCAGAAAACACCAAAAAGAGTGTCTTTAGCTTCACTTGTACATAATCACATGTTCTTTAGTTATATTTGCTTTAACACAAATACGTAAATTCTTGTTCTTGTTCTATTGGTTCCTTTCTCAGTTTGCTACCAACATCAACTGTTTGTTTGAGCTTTTGGGATGCGACTGCATAACCTTAGTTTTGTTACATTAAAAAGAATACTATGGTTTTGTGAATATAACTCGCAGACTTTAAAAGACAATTCAGGCCCTCAAGAGCTTAATAATACCATAGCATCGGCATAGAGCAAGTTATTTATCTTCATGTTATCTATACAACATCCCACTTTTGCTTTATTAAGAGAAGTCATTATCAATCAAAATACAAATTAAACAGCTGATGAAAGAGCAAGGGGCCTTGAGCAAGGAGCCTTGAGCTGCATGAGGAATCAAAACATCCAGACGATACATAGCCCCATCTAACCCTAAAAGTTTGGCGAGTTTACCAAAATTTCAATAAACTTAATATGTACATATAGTGAAGTTCACTATGTATTTTTGTTCAAATTTTATGGAGATTAGCAAACCAGTACATTTTTGAGAAGCTTATGGCATCAGCAATATGAAAAGTAATGTTTACATTTGCCTGCTGCTTGGCGGCCATTTTGGCGGCAGTTGCAACAGTGTTTATAAATCCTGATGCTACAATAATTTTCCAGTATTTTTGCAGTAGTGTTGCAATATTTAATTTTATAGTGTAAAAATTTATCTTAACACAACTAGTACACAATTATCTTGGTGTTGGTTAATATAGTGGTGGCTCTCTTTCTTTTCAGTGCCTGAGTCATCATGAGTGAAGACCCGGGAACCAGCAAATTGAGTTCGGTCAAGTCGTCCATGGACACAGTAGACTGGAAGCAGTGCATTCTTTGTCAGGAGTCCACTGCCAGCAAAGGAACACTTGTTCAATATCCCAGAACAGAATCATACCAGAAACTACTCGATGTAGTTAAAGAAAGAGCCAGCTTACAGGATGGAAAATATGTTGACATCCAAAGACGCCTCAAAGACTTTACCAAAGAAATATTGATTGAAAGGAAACCCATATGGCATCGCAGTTGTTATTCTGCCACAAATCAAATATCCATACAGCGAGCGAGAGACCGCTTGCAGCATTCCATGTCTACAGGAACCTATGCTGTGAAAAAACGTGGGCATAAAAGAACAAGCTCTGAACTGGAGCAATCAGCAACCCCAGGCACCTCAGCACCTTTCACTAGATCTGCGACAGAACCGTTGACAAGGGATCACTGCTTCTTATGTCAAGAAGATGATGACCAGCGTCTCTTCACCGTACGAACTGAAAACGCGGGGAAGGCACTTAGACGAGCTGTGGATATTTCCCAAGATCCAGTATTGATGACAAGACTAAGCAATGCACTCTCACCAAGTGATGCCCATGCGATAGATGTAAGATATCACAAACCAAGCTGGACACGATATGTGTTCCATGTCCTGAGGGATGATGCCAGCAACCGGGCCAAGTCTACATAGACAGACCTACCAAATGCAAGTACCATGCTTGATTGAGCTGATCAATCTCATTGAATATCAAACCCAAAATAAGGCTCATCTACCCATGGATGCCATCGAAAAAACCTACATATCTATGTTTGGTGGTAGTGATGAGGTACAGAAGCACACTCCGACACTGACACGACAGTGGCTAAAGGAAAAAATTCTTGCAGTCTGCAAGAATTTATGTACTTAGTATTACTAAGTACATAAATTTTGCACCGAAAGCAGGCTATGATAAGGGGAGATGACGGTTTTTACTCGTAGTGGTCGCAGTGCATTTTTTTTCTACCTAATAAAGAACTAATAAGAACTAAGAACTAATAAGTTAGTTTTGCCCCCCCTTGCGAAAAATCCTGCGGACGCCCCTGCTTGCAAAGTTACCAAGTGTAAAGTCAGTGAGGCAGAAAGACAGAAGAAAACCATCTGTTCTTTACTCTCCTGAAGCCTGCGAAGGAGATATGGTCTACACTTCCTTGATGCAAGATGCCACAAGTGAAATGGACAAAACAATGATGATATACAAGACAGCTAAGCTAATACGCAACAGCATTGCCAATTTCGCTGAGGAGAAGGAAACACACACAATTACAGTATTCAGCACAAGAGAGGATGTCCCGACCGAGCTGTACAGCCTTATACGGTGGATTTTGGTGGGATCTGAGGAGGAGCTGCAAACGGAGATGAAGAGCAGGACAGTTGACAGGTCAGCATTGAACATAAGTCAGAATATCATGTATGCTTTCAAGACCAGGAGAGAAGTGTACCACGTGCCCAAGAAAGCCACTGACACATTTCGGACACCACACACACGAGAAAACCCCCAGGTTGTAGGGTTGGCACTCACTGTACATCATGACACCAGGAACAAGGCACTGATGGACCTCCTCCATGTACAGAACTACTGCGTATCACACAGCCGTGCTTTGCTCCTAGAAACAGCAATTGCCAATGCTGTTGCGGAAAACACAAAACAATTTGATGGATTGTATGTACCACCTTTCCTCAAGAAAGGTACATTTGTCTTCTTCGCTGTTGATAATACAGATTTTTCAGAGGACACTGTAGATGGCAAAGGCACCACACATGGCACAATCACCACAGTGTATCAGAAGGCAGATGCGCCTGGAGAATCAATCGCACCCAATTTGGAAGTTAGTGAGGCAAAAAACCTGTCGGTTGTCCCTTATCATGTACCCATCGAGCCTTGCAGTAAACCAAAACCTGGGCCAGTCAAGAGAGCAAAGGAATTCAAGGCGTGTTCCACAGGTGTTGCTGAATCCTATGAACTAACCAATCTTGGTTGGATGATTGCATCTGCTTTGTCTAGATCAACCGACAGTGAATCACAAAGCAGTATCCCAGGCTGGGCAGGCTACAAATCACTTGTGTCATCTAGTCAGTCACTGACTCAAGTCGGTGCCTTGCCTCTACTTCCAGAGGTCGCACATGAGTGGTCTACCATGCTGACTGTGATGTTGCAAGCGTCTCAGTTGAAGAGCTTGGCAGTTGGTGAAAACCACCCAACTGTCATAACCTTTGACATGGCCCTGTACGAGAAGGCAGTACAGTTGCTAGATGCAAGACCTAACTTGAAAAGAGAAGTTGTTCCGAGACTTGGGGAGCTGCATGCTGTGATGGCTGCACTGAGGGCACTCGGAGCCTCAATAGAAAATTCTGGCATAGATGATGCATGGATTGAGGCAGATGTATATGGGCCTGCTACAACGAGACAGATCCTCAAGTGCGGCCACTACAAGAGAGCACTCCGTGCACACATCCACACTTACATGGCTCTGTATGAACTTGCTCTAGAACAGTTCTTCACAGAGATGCCACAACTAAAAGAAATCTGCTCGAAACCAGCAAATGAATTGCAGGAAGCCTGCACAAACACAGCTTCTGGGACAAGTGATGGAGCAGAATGCATCAGAATTGCTAACACTCACCTGCTTCAAGTCTTGACCAACGAAGATGTCATTCAACAGCTGAAGAAGTGGGAAGCTCAGAAATCATCTAACGCTATGTTCAAGTCATTGATGAATTACCTCCACCGGGTTGAAACCATCTTGTTCTTTGTTGAAGCATCCAGAAATGCTGATCTCGTTCTCCATCTGGAGGCTGGAGAAGCACTCAGCAAGCTGTTTTTCGCAATGGATCGAATAAAATACAAACGCCTCTGGCCAAGGTACATCGCCGACATGCACGAAATGAAGACAAGCCATCCAGCAACATGGCGAGAACTTCAAGATGGAAACATATCTGTCACCAAGAGTGAGATTCCGTTCGTCTCAATAGGTGCAGACCATGCCTGCGAACATCTCAACAAGATGATGAAGGTTCATTCTGGCCTAATTGGCATTTCCAATAATGCGAATGCTAGGCAGCGGTTCTTCTTGGCTTCTCCAGAGATGTCGTGCCTCTCAACAGAGTTTAAAGGACAGTTCGGGCTTCAAGTAAACAAGCCAGAGGAACACCATGATGTACGACCCAGTGCTGTCAGGAAAGAACATGAAGCTGTTGACAAAATCAAGGCTGCAATACTGAGCCACGGGTCCCTTTGCTGTTGAAGGTGATCAGCTATACAATTTCATCACACATGCATATGTACGACAAGAGTATGTTCCACAAATCTTGAACATTGATGACATCGGACAGAAGCTTTATGAAGATTATGTCACTGAACGTATCAATGGAGATGTTAGTCTCTGGGCACCAGTCAAAAAGCAGAACAACAAGATGTACATGTCTGGCAGCAAGAAACAAACTTTCAAGTTCCGTGACCAGACAGTTGACCTAAAAGAGACCAAAGATCTCTATGGTCGGCTGATGGTTCTCACCAGGTCGAGCAGGGACATCGATCAGAAGAATGCAGTTGGCAACTATGAGTTCACATTGACTCCGAGAGCACTATTTGCACCAGACGGCTCAATGCTGCCATGCACTGACAAGTCCAAGCTGATACACAGCCTTGAGAAGCTGGCAAAAACAGATGAAACCCAGGAACAGACAGAAGCTCTAGCGGCCAAAGAGCAGGATGATGACAGAGGTCCTGTATCATCATCTCCATCGTCGTCATCAAATCAAAAGATCGCCATTGTTGATGGAATGGTGCTTGTCCAGAAGATGACAAAGAAATCAGGGACAATCAGCACAGTCAAAGATCTAGCCCAGTGTTTCAATGACAGGCTCGTGAGCTTGACAGCAGGGTTCAGTGAGGTCATCCTGGTCTTCGATACATACAAACCTGACTCACTAAAGGAGGAAACTAGAGAGAGACGACGACAAGGAAAAGCTCCTATACAGTATCAGGTTGCAGATGATACGAACATCAAACACATCCTACTGGCACGGTTTCTATCGCACGAAAAAACGAAAGCAGATTTGACAGACTATCTCGCCAAAGCAACCCTTGATTACAACAAAAACTCACCTCAGTTAGTCATCACATCAGCATCAGGTCACACCAGAAGCAACAGAAACATGCACTTTGAAGACAACAATCACGAGGAGGCTGACACATTGATGATCTGCCTGGCAGCGGAGGCATCACAGCGGTGTCCTGATGCACAGCTAGTATTCTTCACTCCTGATACTGACGTCTTGGTTCTGGCTGTGGCACACTATGACAAGCTCTGCAAAAAGACATCTATTTTGATGGTATCAGGTACAGTCGAAATAGAGCCAATCTGGAGAGCTTTGGGCAAAGAAAAGGCGCAAGCTTTACCTGTATTCCACGCATTCACTGGAGCAGACAATGTTGGAAAATTCTCAGGAATAGGCAAAACAAAATGGTTTCAGCAGTATATGAAAGCTGACATGCACTTAGTCAGAGCACTGATGAAACTACCGGAGAAAGGTGACCTAACACAGGAGGTGAAAGACGTATTGGCCAAATTTGTGTGCTCAAGCTACTGTCCCAAGGGTATTCACATTGCAAGTATCCCTGATCTAAGATGGTATCTGTTTTGTAAACACCTAGCTGAAAGCAACAACTTGCCTCCTACACTCGGTGCACTTGAGGAACACATCCAGCGTGTGCGGTTACAAAGCCGAGTATGGTGCCAAGCCAATGTTATGAAGCAACAGCCTTTTGACCCCCTGAAATTTGGTTACTATCAGGACAAAAGTGGCCAAATACTGCCAGTCACCACAAAGGTTCCTCCTGCCCCGCAAGCCATCATCGAGTTGGTCAGATGCCACTGCAAAACCAACTGCTCTACACAGAGATGTTCATGCAGAAGGAATAACTTGCCTGGCACAGAATGCGAAAACGAAGCAGACTGTAATGTTGAATATGACACTGAGAGTGATGATGATGTGTAATGATGTGTCAAACTGAGATAGGAAATACATCTATACGTATGCTGTTGTCACTACCAACAATTTGAATGTGCATTTTTTCATGAAAATACAAACATAATTTCACAAACTTCTTATTTTCTTGGTTTTTGGTGTTCATAATCACTAATTTGACATAAGCTTTGGATTCCTTGGGCCTGGAAACATAGGACTAGCATTTAGAATGAAGTTTCTATGTCAATTCCAAGCTGAGATATTCGGAAATTCTTATTTTATGGCGGCCAGTTTGAAAATCCAAATTGGCGGCTATGCAGGCATCTGCGCAAATGTAAACATTGATTTTCAGATTCCTGATGCCAAAAGCTTTCCAAAAATGCACTGGTTTGCTAATCTCCATAAATTTTGAACGAGTGTTTTTATTGACACAATGAACCGGACTAATGGGATCTTCCCTGTCTTCCAATTTTTTAATTAGAATATTGTGACTCACTCAATCATATGCTTTGCTTATATCCAAGAAACAACTGAATTACTTCAGTATATTTAAATATCATACAATCTTCTTCAGAACATACATACAGAAGTCAGTTGAATGGGACCTTTTAAAACCAAAATAAATAGGAGACGTTCATAAATAATCATTTAGTCTGCATAACAAAAGTTTCTCTCGTAGTTTCGAGAAGCAGGTGAAGAGAATGATGGAAAGAATATCTCCATATTTATATTTCCACGTACGTCGTAGGCATATTTTAAGTGTTCATTCGATAGGTCATCTACCACTGCATGCAGCAAAACCAGTTAGTGGCAAACAGATATTTTGTCAGGGCCGTTACCAAGGGTGTTTCGTTACAGCCTAAATAAGACTAACCCTTTCTACACTATTAAGATTGTTTGAATAATGTTTAACCGGGAGGGGTTTGGGTATGTTTAAAATGGCGGTGGGGTTGGCGCGTGGGTTCAACATGAACGTGTGGACGTACGGGCACGATGTATGTAAGACGCGTGGGGCGTGGTTGTGCAGCTGGTAACCGTGAACGGGCTGATTCCGGGTTCCAGGTGTCACCCTTGGGACGCCTGCGGGGCTACGGCAATCCCCCGAGAGGACACGCCAGGAAGGAGGAAGGAGGGGGAAAATGCCCCTAAAAAAATAAAAGAAGAAAAGAGCCAAAATCAAGGTCCAGGGTTTTCGGGATGAGTAGACACGCTGTGATTGAAAGATTGGAGGTCATATGGGGAAAGATGGATTGAGGAAGATTGTTTCAGAGTTTACCGGTTGACTAGATGAAAGATTGAAAATACCGATTAATCCTTGCGTTGGAGAGTTGGACAGAAAAGGAATGAGAATGTGTCGAAAGTCTGGTACTGCGTGCTTTCCTTAAATCAGGAGGCATACAGTTAGGGAGTTCAGAAGAGCAGTGTCTGTTATACTAGCGATAGTAAAGAGAGAGTGAGGCAAAATTGTGGCGAAGAGAGAGGGATTGAAGGTAGTCAGTAAGAGGCGGGGAATTGATGAGACGAAAAGCCTTTGATTTCATCCGGTCAAGTACGGCTGTGTAGGTTGAGCCACCCCATACATGAGAAGCATACTCCATACAAGACCCCTGTACAGAGAGAGCAACTGAGCGGGGGTCAAGAAACTGCGGAGGCAGTACAGCACACCTTACTTCTCAGAAGTTGTCTTGGAAAGAGAGTCTATGTGATATTTCCAGGAAAGATCAAGAGAAAAGAAAATGAGAATAATGTTAAGAGAAGAGGAATGATTGACTTGTGTATTGTTGTAGGTAAGGGGATAGTCGTACGGAAAATTGTGAGGAGTAGACAGATGAAGGAAGTGAGTTTGTGAGGCATTGAAAGCAACAAAGTTTTCTCTGTCCCAATTAGAGATGGCAGAAACATCAGAGGTCAGGTGTACAATAGCCGTCGTACACGAAGTATGGAGTGACTGTGGAGAGGGACGCTTTGTAAAGCGGGGAGAGAATTGAAGAGTGGAATCATTGGCGTAGGAGGGGATAGGACAGGAAGTGCGATTTAATAGATCATTGATAAATAAAAGGAAAATAGTGGGTGACAAGACATAACCCTGAGGAACACAACTATTAATAGCTTTAGGAGAAGAACAGTGGTCATCTTACAACTGCAGCTATAGATCGGCCAGAAAAGAAATTAGAGAGGAAGGTACAGATAAAAGGATAGAAACCGAACGGGGGCAGTTTGGAAATTAAAGATTTGTGACAGACCCTATCAAAAGCTTTTTGTATGTCTAGTGCAATAGCAAAAGTTTTTGCAGAAATCCCTAAAGGAGGATGACCAAAAGTCAGAAAGATATGCAAGAAGATTGTCAGTAGAGCGTCCCTTGCGGAACCCATACTGAAGATCTCAAAGAAGATTGCGAGAAGAGAGGTGTTTAAGAATCTTTCTATTAAAGATAGATTCAAAAACTTTGGAAATACAAGAAATCAAAACAATTGGAAGATAGTTGCAGGGTGTCCTTCTTTGGGACAGGCTGAATGAAAGCAAACTTCGAGCAGGAAGGAAAAGTAACAGGTGAACGGCAAAGACGAAAGCGTTTTACCTAGGCAGGGTTTCAACACAGAAGCCACAGTTCTTGAGAACTAGTGTTGAACCCAGATAGGGCAGAAAGAACTTCTTTGGAAGAGATTCTAATTTCAGACATAATTAAGTCAGAGGGAGGAGGAGATGGATGAACAGCACGGGAATCGTCTAGATATGAGTTGGAGGCGAAAGTTTGAGCGAATAGTTCAGCTTTACCAGGAGAAGAGACGGCAAATGAGCCGTCGGAATGGAAAAGAGGAGAGAAAGAAGAGGAAGTAAAGTTGTTGGAGAGGTTTTTAGCTAGATGGCGGAAAGAGCGAGAAGAATTAGAATTGGATAGGTTTTCACATTTTTGTCGGATGAAGAAATTTTTGGCGACTCGAAGAACAGATTTTGCACGATTCCAGACAGAAATATAAGCTGAGTGAGAGTCAAGGGTTGGATAACGACGGCACTTTTTGAAAGCCTTCTCTCTGTTTCCGATAGCATTGAAACAAGTAAAGTTAAACGAAAGTGTTTTGTGTTAGTAGTAGGAATAAAATATGTAATGTACGCCTCTATGCCCGAGAGAAGTCGGAAGTCCGTTTCAATTCATCCCCGACTCGCTCTCTGTTCTCCGACCTTCGTCACTGAAGCTCTGCTCCCTCTCAGCATCGACCCCAAAACTCACTCGACCTCATTCGTCCGACCTTTGCTTCACTCAAAGCATCCGTCCATTCTACCTTCAAATCTAGTTTCGGTTGAGCATGAAGTGCACCACTTTTGCAACCACTTCACCAGCCGTCGTAAACACTTTCTCTCCCTCAAACTCAATCCGTCTTCAAGCGTTCATCATTTATCCGGCTCATAGGCCCTCGCGTTTCATAGCCTATACCCGTCACCAAAGTCAGGTCTGTAAACCTTTTGCATAGGTCCAACCCACTTGGTCTACAGTGTTTACTGCGTCGTGCTAGGCTACTCTGTTACATAGCTTATAAACTCGACAATCTCCCAGCCTAACCGCATAGGCTCTCTGAAGTGTCTTTCAATCCTTTTAAATCTAATTCACGTACATCTGTTAGTTTAATACCGCAAGTAGGCTTATTTCTGTTTGTTAACTACCGTATATATTTTATTATAATTACTCTTCCTAACACCATTGCATTATTTAACTTTTATCCTGTATAAAATCACTCCTTATTGTCACAATCATTATTTCGTAACATTGTACAGGGTAGGTAGCCCATAAGTCCCAATCAGTTATAATTAAAGCGAAAATGCAAAAAATGTAACAAAGTAAAAGTTTATAACAAATTTAGAAATATTTATTGAATATAAAATATGTATTTTAAATAAAAAAAAATTAAATTCATTTTTTTTTTAAATGGATTTTTCGCTTTAATTGTAGCCGATTGGGACGGTGCTCTTCCAATATGTGCTCTACCGCGAAACTGTGATCTACCATATTCCAATACGTGCTCTACCGTGAAACTAGCCTTATAAGGCTAACTAACGAAAATATCATGACTTAACCTAACCAATCGTTAGGTCAACTATACGCCCTTGACGATTGGTTAGGTTAAGTCGTGATATTTTCGTTAGTTAGCCTGGAATATGGAATATTAGTTGGAATATGGTAGATCACAGTTTCGCGGTAGAGCACATATTGGAAGAGCACCGATTGGGACTTATGGGCCACCCTGTACAATTCACTATAAAATAACTGTTACTTATTGCAAATACTTTTTCCTTTATTTTTGCCAATTAAACAAAAACTACAAAGCCTTTTTTATCTCTTTTATAAAATACATTATTTATTTGGTTGAAATACCAAATTGGTGAATCTTCTTAAACTCCTCAATTAACTCAATTACTTTATTATAGCGCAGGCGTAGATTCATACCAGTTTGGAACGTTTTGCACAAATGGTCAGATCTGCAAAGTATGCAACTTTCAGGTTTGTTTAAATAAACATTGCTGGGAAGCGACCGTAATAAAATATCTTTGTTGCATGAACAATTATTATTGAAAATTAGAAGTATTGAACGTTATGCGATTTGAACTTTAGGGGTTTTGAACATTAAAGGAATTGAACGTTAGGGGTACTGTTTAAGGCATGGTTCTGATTAATCAGTTACTCATTTAATCACTGTTTCGATATGATAATAAAAACCCACTCTAATAGACAGAGTTTATTTCCACAACAGTTTCGATGCCCACTGGTATCCTCTTCGGGTGGATACAGAAAAACGAAGAGGATGCCAGTGGGCATCGAAACTGTTGTGGAAATAAACTCTGTCTATTAGAGTGGGTTTTTATTATCATATTTTGACCTTCACGTAGAAAAAAGTGAAGTTTTTTGCATTCACTGTTTCGAATTTAATCATTAATTAATCAAAAAATATTTTTAGAAAATGATGGGAAATTATTAATTTTCCTCATAATTTCAACATCATTTTACCTTAAATTTTGTAATGTATCATTTGAATTTGGCACCTTTTTGCATGTATAGTGTAGTGTATTGGTTTTTAATAAAGAGAAGATAATAATGTCTAATAAGAATTAAGTGTTTTGTTTATAAGAATTTAATAATGTTTTGTTTAATAAAGAAGAAAATAATGTTTAATAAGAAACTAATAATGGTTTGTTTGAAATTAAGAATATAGAGTGCTAGTTGACAACACGAAATGTGCCCAAGCTGGAGGCTGGGTAAAATGCCCTTCAGTCTTTATTTCCGCATAAATAAAAGGCCAGTAAATTGTAAATAAAAGTGTGATTTATTCCCGGCCTCTTTTCTTTGTTCGAAAGTTTTATGGCGGCCACGTCTACCTGTCTGCCCACGTCCATATAAAGGCACAAAGAGAAAACGAGTGATAATAGAAAAGAGAAGGAAAATTAATGAAAAGAAAGCGAAGAGAAAAGGAAAGAATGTTTTTTTTATATAACTCATGACATTTTTACCCGAGCAGACGGGTAGACGTGGCCGCCATAAAACTATCGAACAAAGAAAAGAGACCGAGAAAGATTACACACTTTTATTTATAATTTATTGACTTTTTATTTATGCCGAAATACTTTAGACGAACCGGGTAATGCGAGGGCGGAATTAGCGTTAATATTTAATCGCGGAGAGAGACACATTTAATATTTTAAATAAACAATAACATACTAATACGAAAAACATCTCACCGGGGCAAACTCCGTTCAAAGACTAAAGGGCATTTTACTCAGCCTCCAGTTTGGGCACATTTCGTGTTGCGAACTAGCACTTTATATTCTTAATTTCAAACAAACCATTATTAATTTCTTATTAAACATTATTTTATTCTTTATTAAACAAAACATTATTAAATTCTTATTAACAAACATTTAATTCTTATTAGACATTATTACCGGGAATAAATTACACATTTTTATTTACAATTTACTGACTTTTATTTATGCCGAAATACTTTAGACGAACTGGGTAATGCGAGGGCGGAATTAGCGTTAACATTTAATCGCGGAGAGAGACACATTTAATATTTTAAATAAACAATAACATACTAATACGAAAAACACCCAGCCTCCAGCTTGTGCACATTTCGTGTTGCCAACTAGCACTTTATATTCTTAATTTCAAACAAACCATTATTATTTTTTTATAAACATTATTTTCTTCTTTATTAAACAAAACATTATTAAATTCTTATAAACAAAACATTTAATTCTTATTAAACATTATTATCTTATCTTTATTAAAAACCAATACACTACACTGTCTAATCCGCCCATGCCTGATTTCTTGAACTAAAGCAAACTGAATATTTGAGCAAAATGTTTTCTTCGGTCTTATCTCACGCAACAGCAAAAATAAAGCTCTTTCTTACTCTTTTCAGAAGTATTTAATTTTTATTCATTTTTAATCAGTTAATTTTTGATTAATTGGAAAATTTCATCATTCATCACTTTTTCCTAAAAATGATTAATTAACCATGCCCTAGTAGTTCTGACCCAGCCCCCTTACACATGTGAAGCACCTGGTTTCGTTAACTTGCTTTAGCTTCCGCCCGAATTGTTCATTCTGACGAAGGTTAAGCTTGTCACTCCACCTTAGACCTACAATTTAACGTGGAATCCGAACCACGCCCCAACAGGAGCCCAGTGTTTTAATTACTAGGGTACCCAGGGTACCCATTTATCTGGCAACCAATTATTTTATTTTGTGGAAGGATGAACAGCTGGATTTTGCTCCGCGCCGACTGCCGTCACCGGGTCTTGATCCCGGGGAAATGGAATGGTAGATAAATGGGTACCCTGGGTAGCCAAGTGGTTAAGACGCTGGGCTGCTGGTGGGGCGTGGTTCGGATTCCACGTTAAACTGTAGGTCTAAGGTGGAGTGACAAGCTTGACCTTCGTCAGAATGATGAACAATTCGGGAGGAAGTTAAGCCAAGGTTAACCAAAGTTATAATTGGAAAATAAATATTTCCTATGATTCTGGACTTTTGAAACACCCTGTACTTAACAATTAAAGTAGGTATGAGTCTTAACCTGTGTAATATACTTTCATGATATTTATAAAAAAATAAACAAAAAGTAAATAGTTGGACTTGGTTTGTATTAAATGAGATAATATACTGCAATGTGATTTTTTAGTCCTACATATGCAGGAGAAATGACCCTAAAATGCGTCAAACCAGGAATTTCCGGGGTTTCCGCACTCCTGAGTCCCCGTCAGGGACGCTGCCCCTGAACACTACTGGAAGGCTAGGTGGCCCCCAGACCCCCCAGCCAGCAAACAGGTCACTTTCAGGTTGTGGAACTGCCCCTGTAGCGGCCGACTGTCAAAAGCCCCCTAAATATATATCACTTACCCGGTCATTCGTAATTCACTTAACCGAGAATCGAGTTAACTGTGATTTACTGTGACAATTAGGATCATGAGACTAAGTTAATTCTCCATGTGAAGAGAAGGTACAATACAAATTTCATGCTTTTATTTTAGTTAATAAAAAAATACACACCTTTTAAAGATCCACATGTTTAAAAAAAATATATACACTATATATATATATATATATTATATATATATACGTGTACAGGGCTATTGAAACTGATTCACCTGATTTCAAATGAGAATATTTTTTAATGTTACAAATACAGAGTGATTTGTGATACATCAACCAAAAGAAAAACTGTCCAAATTTTGTCTCACCTCATAAATGCTCTTTTAAAGATCCACATGTTTAAAAAAAATATATACACTATATATATATACGTGTACAGGGCTATTGAAACTGATTCACCTGATTTCAAATGAGAATATTTTTTAATGTTACAAATACAGAGTGATTTGTGATACATCAACCAAAAGAAAAACTGTCCAAATTTTGTCTCACCTCATAAATGCTCTATGTGACTTCCCCTAGTTACACGAGCAACGTCGATACGATAGTCGAATTCCTCCCATACTCGCTCCAGCATGTCCGTTGTCACTGACTCTACGGCAGTAACAATGCGAGTTCGGAGCTCATCCAAAGATGTGGGCAACGGTGGCACGTACACAGTATCCTTAACGTACCCCCAAAGGAAGAAGTCGCACGGTGTAAGATCCGGCGACCGATTTACAGCTCGAAAACTGCAACACACAAAACGCCTTCTGCTGTGCGGACGCCATTTTCACACTGACTGTTTGTTGCTAGGCTAGGCCACGGCGTGACTTTGGAGCCCTCTCGTGGTGATCTTGTAAAACTTGGAGATTTCCTCTTTCATGTGGTGTATGCCCAGTTGATGCAAGGTTGATAGGTACGGAAGTATTCTCAGTTGAAATCGGATGAATCATTTTGAATAACCCTCATATATATATATTATATATATTATATATATATATATATATATATATATATATGCATACGAGTGTATATATAATGCATGGCATGGATTAAGTGAGGTGAAGTTGCGTTTCTGTCTTCACTTTTCTTTTTATATTCTTTCGCTTGGGTGGCTGGGGGCATGTGAAGGGTAAGGGCAGGGCATGGTATGGAAAATATGATTTCCGTTCTCAATTGCTGTTTAAACTTTCCTGTAGAAGCATTTCATCACCTTGCCGGCGTGATGGCTTTGCGCGTACATGGGTGTAGACCAGTGGCGTGCGGTGGGTACGTCTACAGGGTAAGCGGTATTGCGTGTGAGCACACGCACTGTATGTACATATTATATAATTATAGTAATTATAGTAGCTAATAATAAACTTCATAACTGGCTAGTGGGTATGTACTGTAGACTATTCTGAAAAATACGGAACTGTCTTTAATATCTTAATAGGATTTTTATTAGGACAGGCGGCGCTTACCTAGCTTACCCTGAATGCACGCCACTGGACTGTAGACAAAGATGGTTTGACACGAACGAAAAAGGAATGGTGCTCAAGCGCTTTCGTATAATGACATCCTCAGGATGTCATTAGACGAAAGCGCTTGATCACCATTCTGTATTTCCTTTTCCCTTCGTGGTTATGTTCATCATATATATATATATATATAGTGGATGTAATTTCCCAGAAGAGTTCCTTGTTCCATGCACGGTCTGTGTTTAACATATAAATTTCTCATGGGACCATTCTGAGTTTGTGTATATATATATATATATATATATATATATATATATATATACACAGGTGTTTCACAATCGGTCTGCCATACTTTGAGGGGTGATTTGGGTGGGGGGGGGTGATATCGAGTAAAAAAGTTAATACAACATGAGTGCTATTTCTAACCGTTGTGGAGGTACGGACGTTTCAAGCTGTGCAAACAACAAATCCTACTTGTTTATAATTCGATACATGGCAGCACTGGTGGTACTTTCTGTTAACGAAGTTGCCACTATTAATCCTCAGTTTTTTTTCTTTCAGTTGGTTCTGATCTATGGTACGAGACACTGCGTTGCGCTAAGTTGAACAATCAAAACGAATCAACAGTTCACACCCACTGAATCCGCTGATATCCATTTCATTTATGGATTCTGTGCTGGTAACAGCAGAGCGGCAGTTGAGGAATATCGAAGACGTTTTCCGAGCCACCGAATACCGAACAGGCAAGTGTTTAGTGACACCAGAGAGTAAGGGAAACAGGAACAATTGTTCCACATAACCAAAAACATGTAGCACGACGGCTTGTTGCTGTGGAGGAGTGAATACTGGACCTAGTACAACGTAGCCCAACTACTAGTGTTCGAAGGATTTCTAGACGAATTGGTGAATCCGCATCGCGTGTATGGCGAACCATACAGATGAGGGTTTGTATCCCTATCATTTGCAACGTGCGCAAGCTCTTCAACCGGATGATTACGATAAACGTGTCCAATTTTTCCAGTGGATGGTTATGCATCGCCACATTCTTAATCGCATACTGTTTAGTGATGAAGCACAATTCATTCGGGATGAAATTAACAGAGGCGAAATTTCCCACTTGTGGTCCGCCGATAATCCCCACGGTATCGTTGAAGGAAACTTTCAACATCGATTCTTGGTGAATGTTTCGTGCGGTGTAATTGGAGATCAGCAGTGGTGTAGTGCTGTGGGAACGCGTGGGAACGGCGTTCCCTTACTTTTTTTGGTAGACGGAACGGCGTTCCCTTACTTTTTTTGGTAGACGGAACGGCGTTCCCTCACTATTTCAAATAAATCCGAACTTACAAATCTCTAACGTCATGAAATTTTAATTCCCACCCCTAGAAGAAATATGAGAAAGAATCATTAACTGTTTCATTTCTTTTAGCTTCGACTGAGGCAATGCTAGCCTATAAAGATCTGGTGAAACAGTCACCACGGCGTACCAGTTGTTAACTTTTTTTTAGTTAATCATTCCAGTTGTTAGCTATTTTTATTGATCGTACTGGATGTCGTATATGTAATGACACTGGAAATACTGCATCTTCAACCTTGGAATATATCCTAATATCCAGTGCATATGACCTCAAAATATCCCTGAAATTGGTCAGATTTCAAAAGATTTCCCGGGGGGCTTACAGTGCCCCCGGACCCCCAGCTGTATGGGCTCGCCGCGCTCGCCATTGTCCCCCCCGCATCTGAGTAACACTTTCAAAATGCCTTCCCTCACTTCTTTATTTAGCACTACACCACTGGAGATCAGCTGATTGGACCGTTCGTTGGAACAACGATTAACTGCTGATATTTATCTGCACTTCCTGACCAACGAATTGCTGCTTTTGATGGAGGACGTGTCCTTGGAGACAAGGCGCAGGATGTTCTTTCAGCACGATGGGGCGCCACCACATGTTGGTCGTCATGTTACGGATTACTTGAATCAGCGGTACGGGAATCGTTGGATTGGTCGTGCTGATGCAATATCGTGGCCCCCGAGATCTCCGGACCTAACCCCGTTAGATTTCTTTTTATGGGGCCTTATGAAAGAGATGGTCTACAAGACCAAAGTACAAACGAGAGAGGAACTCTTGCGTCGGATTATGGATGCCGCTGCTTACGTACGAGAACACCCCGAAATGATTCAGTAGGCAGTGGACTCTTGTTTAGAACGAGCAAGGCTGTGCATTGAAAACCGATGCGGACATTTTGAACATTTGTAAGGTGTATCTCATAAAATGTAGCAATAAATACATCAGATTAATACTCTCGTTTATTTTTTTCCGTGCACCTTAAAACGTCCGTAGCTCCACAACGGTTGGAAATAGCACTTATGCTGTGTTAACTTTTTTACTCGACATCCCCCCCCCCAAAGTTTGGCAGACCGGTTATGAAACAACCTATATATATATATATATATATATATATATATATATATATATAATGTGTGTTGTGTGTGTGTGCTATAAGGGTATAGTTATACGTCCCTTGACATAGAGACATATTACTATTTACAGAGAAAAAAAGGGAAAATAGTAGAAATTCTTTTATGAAGTCTTTGACGGGTACAAATAAACCCTGAATGATAGACTGAAAATAAACGTTCGCTCTTTTTAATTGCTATTTTTCACCAATTCTTCCATTCTTTTGTAATGAGTGTGGGGATTTTGTTTATTTAAGGATTCACTCTCTGTTGCCAGTTCTGTATGGCTCTCTCTCTCTCTCTCTCTCTCGTATATATATTTTATTTCAGTTTTATTTTTGAAAAATCTGCAACAAAGATAAATAGAATATATTAAAAACAAGTATTATAAAGACATATAGAAATGCTACATATAAAAGCAAATTATTTATTTAAATCGTTATAAAAGCAAGCAAATCTTGACAATTGTAAATATAATAGTTGATAAAAGCAATAGCTTACTTTTTTCTCGGCAATCCGGTATATATGGGATGAATTTCACAATTAAACACGTGAAATGAATGAATGATGCAAACCCACAAGGAAAAAGAAAAATGATTTCAAGGTCTTTCGTTTATTTAGAAGTACACCTCGTCAGGGGATGAAGGGAGAAGGCGAGATGACAAAAATATATACATATGTACAACGGGACAAAAAACAAAAAGATTAGCACATGATTAACAAGAGTTAATTATCACTGGTATGCATCAATTTTGCTGTCAAGGGTTTTGTAAGTGATTCTTATAGAGGTTTTCCTGTTGATTTCGAATCTGCAATCCGTTTTTCTCAATCAGCTCAGGTTATCCGGCTATGGCCTCATAAGTAAAATAGAATTTTTCGTGATTTTGTCAAAGCGGAATTGGAACAGTAACATCTATCATCACTTGTTTCACTTGTATAATATCTTTTTTTACTTTTCAGGCATATAGATAAAATATTTCATAATGAATAGAGCGTGTGAAAATGATCCCAATAGATTCTGCTACATATATGGGACGGTTACCATGCCAAATAACCAGTCCCAAATCACTAAATTTGTGAAGACAATGTATAGAGCATACTTTGGGATTAAGCTAGGGGACCAGGACAAAAATTTCGCCCCTCATATGTGCTGCAAGACGTGCATTGAAAATTTGAGAAGATGGAGCAAAGGCAGAGTGAAATCTTTGCCTTTTGGAATTCCCATGATTTGGAGAGAAGGAAAGGATCACGTGACAGATTGCTATTTCTGCGTGACAAACCTCCAAGGTGGGCTTATAAATTTATTTTTCTTAAATATTTTGAAATCCTCGTATGAAACTTGAATAATATTCACCATAATGTAATATTCACCATATATAGCATAATATTCACCATAATGGTAATCATACATTTACATATACATGTTGTTATAGAAAACACATTTACACATACATATTGTTATACAAGTTACATTTACATATACAATGATTGTATATTTTCTTTCTTTTTCATTCATATTGTCCCCGAAGGGACAATATGAATGAAAAAGAAAGAAAATATACAGACTCCATCGACCTATTTCATATCTTACAGACCGCAGCCTTCCCTCACGAGCCGCCACTGTCTGAATGCTTCTTCTATTTCATATGCAAGTTTTATATCCATGTTTCTGTGTTTCTATTTTCAGGAGTTAACAAGAAGAATAAACACATTGTTGTATACCCAGATATTCCTTCTGCTACGAGACCTGTACCCTATGGTCCTGGAATTCCAATACCCGACCCACCTCAAACCCTGGACTTCGATGATTCTGATGATGAATCAATGACCAATGCCAATGACCAGTCCCAGTCGTATATACCTCAAAATACCGCTTCAAATGAGCCGAGGCCTCTCAACCAGGCCAAACTTAATGATCTTACCAGGGATTTAGGACTTTCCAAATTAGCTGCCGAGATCTTGGGCTCACGACTTCGAGAGGACAACTTGCTGGCTCCGGGAACAACATTCTCCTGGTATAGGAAACGAGAGGAAGAATTCCGCAAGTTTTTTGCAGTGCACGAAAATACCTCTTCCTTAGTGTACTGCTGCAATGTTGAGGGGCTAATCGAATCCTTGGGCCTGCCATATAACGCATCAGAATGGAGGCTATTTATAGACTCGTCTAAACGAAGTTTGAAAGCAGTACTTCTCAACATTGGGAATAGGGTTGCATCAGTCCCTGTAGCACATTCCGTACAACTTACTGAGAGCTACGATAACATGAAAATTTTACTGGATGTTCTCGTATACGACCAACATAACTGGAGGATCTGTGGAGATTTGAAGGTAATACTAATATCATAAGTAAAATATTGCTATTGACTATGTTGTTTTTCCAAAGGTTATTTGAGAGCGTATAAGAACACTTAACTTCCCCACAGAAGTGATACAGTCCAATGCATAGATTTTTTTATCTGATAGAACAAATTCTCTAAATTCTTTAAATATTTTCATTTTTTTTCAGATTGTGGCATTTGTATTGGGAATGCAAGGGGGATACACGAAATACCCATGTTTCCTCTGCAAATGGGATAGCCGAGCGGATGAGAAGCACTATGTACAGCGTGAATGGGCATCCAGAGAGAATTTTGAACCTGGGTCGCATAATGTCGTTTCAGTGCCCCTTGTACCACCAACAAAAATTTTGCTCCCACCACTTCATATTAAGCTGGGCTTGATGAAAAATTTCATCAAATCAATGAATAAGGAGGGTTCAGCATTCCGATATCTCGAGAGTAAATTTCCTCATATATCTGATGCTAAACTAAATGCTGGGGTTTTTGATGGTCCTCAAATTCGAACTTTGATCAAGGATACTCAGTTCGAAAACGCAATGACTCCAACTGAGAAGAATGCCTGGCAGGCATTCAAATCAATTGTCACTGATTTTCTTGGCAAGCGTAGAAGTCCAGAATACGAGTCCGTTGTCGAAAACTTGGTGGAAGCTTTCAAAGCTCATGGGTCGCGATGTCCATAAAAATGCACTTTTTGTGGTCCCACTTGGACTATTTTCCTGAAAATTGCGGGGATTATAGTGAGGAACAGGGTGAACGATTTCACCAAGATATCAAAATAATGGAAGAGAGGTACCAGGGAAACTGGGATATCAATATGCTGGCGGACTATTGCTGGTGTTTGAAGCGAGACGTGCCCGAAGAAAAACACAGACGGAAAGCCAAAAAAACTTCATTCCTTCCTCAATAAACTTTTTTCCATATTCATTGTATGAATAAAAGTATTTATTCACACAATGTTTTCATTTTTCACGAGTGTTCTTATAATATTACTCGTATCTAGTGTTTAAGCTAAAAAAATCAATAAATTTGGGGATAAAATTGGACTTATAATAAATGGCCAATCGAGAAAAAACCTGACCTGATTGAGGAAAACCAATGTCATTTTCGAATTCAGCATGGTCGAATTATATAATATGAGTTGAAAAAACCCTCACAGCAGACAAACAAATTTCATATGCATACCAGTGTTAGAGGCAAAAGGTATTTTAACAGGATATTGTCAATTTTATACATTCCCGCACTGTTATTGAAATTATTTTTAAAATGGATAAATGCACATTCTAGAATATTCCTTTCAATTATATCTGTTTTTTTGACGAGCGCTTTAGGACTAGCCCACATGATACTATGATTACATCTATACATATGGTTAAACACTGCATTAGAATTATTTGCTGTTCTACACGCATATTTATGCTGTTTCACCCTAATATCTAACATTTTACCCGTTTGGCCTATATACTCGTATACTGAGTTATATTGTGTACATCCGATCGAATACACACAACCAACCACATTATCCGGGCTATTCTTTATTTGGCGTGATATAACAGTATTATTATACTTAAAGACTACATTGAAACCATTTGCTTTAAGTAAAATCGGAAGAAATTGAAAATTAACGTGTAAGGTAGGCTAAGGATGTTTTTACGCTCAAATTCCTTTACAGTTACACTATTATAATACCTATTCTTGGCTTTCCTAAGGCAGTTATCTAAAAATGAAATAGGATGATATAATTTAGTACCAATATTCATGATATTGCATAACTCAGAATCTAAAAATTCAGGACTGACAACTCTCAATGCTCTAAGAAACATAGCAGAGAAAATAAAAGATTTAATCGAGGGATGATGGTCAGAATAAAAATGCACATAAGACTTATTATTAGTAGGCTTATGATAAACTTCAAATTTGAACTGATTAAAGCATCTCCGAATTTTTCGTTGCCGGACGATTGTTCGAACACAATTGTTCGAACACAATTGTTCGAAAACCATAGTTCGAAAAACAGTTGTTCGAAGCAACAATTATTCGAAGTTATAATTGTTCGAACACAATTGTTTGAACACAATTGTTCGAAAACCATAGTTCGAAAAACAAAAAGTATTAAAAAAACATTAAAAGTTAAAAATCTTTATTCATACGTTATTCAAAGTTAAAAATCTTTATTAATAAAACAGGATAGAAGCATATGAAAGTCAAGGTAGGTCAATTGAATGCCCGGTTAGGTCAGTTGAATGCCCGGTTAGGTCAACTGTACGCCCTTGACGATTGGTTAGGTTAAGTCATGATATTTTCGTTAAAAATACATTAATTATTTAAAGTGCTCTAACATGTTTTTTTTCATTTTTCCAAAAAAAAAGTTTTTTTGAAATCAGTGACCAAAACTACATTAGTATACCGATTTTCATTAAAATTCGGTGCTATCCCCAAACGGAAAAAATCCACTACTACATTTTGACATTTCCAGTACACTCTTGCTTTCACTTGCTTGTCTCTTACATATAAAAACCCATTCACTAAGAGCATTGGCTTTCCTTTCTCACTAGAAACAAACTCTGCCATTCGAACAATTATAACTTCGAATAATTGTTGCTTCGAACAACTGTTTTTCGAACTATGGTTTTCGAACAATTGTGTTCGAACAATTGTGTTCGAACAATCGTCCGTAATTCCAAATTTTTAGATCCAGAAAAGATAAGCTTACATCATTTTCTTTTTCAACCGTGAACTTAATAGATGGGACTAAATTGTTGAGCCTACCAAGAAATGTCAACATCCAAATTATTAGGCCAAAGGCATAAAATATCATCTATATACCTGTACGAAACAAGGTTAAAATTAACAACAGTAGGCAAAATTCTGCTTTCAGTTTTGACTGTAATCAGAGGCGGATTAAGACACCTCGGGGCTCCGGGGCAATGAAGAATATGGGGGCCCTTTTCTATAGCTTTTTATTAACAATACACGTACATGTACACTTGTACATGTACAAGTGTACATTTACGCGAATTTTATGTGCGGTGCTCAGGCTAACTGAGAAACAAACTTAAAAAAACCTTAACACGGTGTATTTTGCCGTTTGCCAAAACCAAACAGTATTAAACAAACTTTACTTTAAGGCCTATAAAACATAAAATAAAACGGAGAATTTGTCAGTTTGTGTACTCTGTCATATTTAATCAAAGAAGTTCGCGAAATCTCGAATTATATCATCGAAACTCAGTTGATTGGGGGGGCCCCTCAAACATGGGAGCCTGAGGCTTCAGCCTCAATAGCCTCAGTGACAATCCGCCTCTGACTATAATATATTTTTGTTTTCTTTTAGGTAGGGGATAGCTGCGAAATTAACAAAAGACGAGAAGTTGAGCTTGGTTTTAATGTATGGAAAACCAGGTACAACAAATCGATGAATCAGTACAGAACTTAAATTCTGTACCGATTCATCGATTTGTAGTGCCTGGTATTCCATACATTAAAACCAAGGTTACCATCTCATCTCTTGTTAATTTCTTAGTCATCCCCTACCAAAAAGAAAAAAATAATATATTATAATCAACACTGAAAATTCCTATGATGCGCGACTTTTGCGCCACCCTGTTTATACAGTATATACATGCAAAAAAACCCTGAAACAACTTACGGAGGGAAGGGGGGAACTCCTCAGACGTGCGAGTATGTTGTAAAACCTTCCCTGGTTCTCCTTTAATGGGCATACTAAATTTGATGCAGATTACCTTAACTGTTTTAGTGTATCTTAGTCGTATATGGTGTATAAACTGTATATATATATATATATGTGTGTGTGTGTGTGTGTGTGTGTGTGTGTGTGTGTGTGTGTGTATGATCACCCAAACCCGCAGGGAAAAAATTACAAAACAGTGTTTAAAAAGGCTAATTAATTTCGGCCGGTCACAACCAAGCCCTTTTCAAAGCCATAAACTAGTTAAAATGTCTAAAAAAGTTATAAAACTTCCGTCTCACAGAAGAGCTGAAGTTAAAAGTTTATAACTTCAGTGTTTATAACTTTTTAAGACATTTTAACTAGTTTATGGCTTTGAAAAGGGCTTGGTTGTGACCGACCGAAATTAATTTGCCTTTTAAACATTGTTTTGTAATTTTTTTTCCCTGCGGGTTTGGATGATCTTATATTGTTGCGGTAAATGCAATCAAAGTTTATATATTATATATATATATATATTATATATATATATATATATTTGCCTCAGTGGTGGAGTGATCAGTGTCGCTGACTGCGAATCCATTGGCCCCGGGATCGAGACCCGGTGACGGCAGGCTGCGTGCAGCAAAACCCAGCTGTTTATCCTTCCACACAATAAAAAAAATTTGGCTGGTAGGTAAATGGGTATCCTGGGTAGCCTAGTGGTTAGGATGCTAGGCTGCTGGTGGGCGTGGTTCGGATTCCACGTTAAACTGTATGTTTAAGGTGGAGTGACAAGCTTAACTTTCGTCAGAATGAACAATTCGGGCGGTAGGAAACCCAAGGTTAACCAAAACGAAGGCTCTATATATTGTTATGATGACACGGTTTATTAATTTATTTTTATGGTATGAATTATCCCTTTATTTTAGCCTGTTTTCATTTAAACCACATCATATAGATTTAACCCAAGGTTATATATATATCGCTGATTATATATATATTATTATTTCTCTGTCAATTCATGTAGGGAGATAATTATAAACCTTTTACAAACATAATATATTCGTCACAGATCTTACTAAACCAATTCCAATACAGCAATGAAATTTTGGCAATCATGAATAATTGTTTATGGAAATGACACTTGAGATATTGATTCTTGCTTCAAGAATTTGATATTTAGGATTAACACAAGACACTTAAAATAAAATGCATAAGCCAGTTAAAATATGACTTTAGCCAATTTTGGAAGGGAATCAATTACAATGAAAACTTTGACATCAATTACTTCCCTTAAAGAAAAGATATTTGAGACAATTAAATAAAATGCACAAGCAATTTAAATCTGACTGCTATACAAGTTTAATCTACAATTGGTAGTTATTTAACTTAATACAGCCGTGTTGTAATAGGCGAGACCATTACAATGAATGGACCAATAACAATTTAAGTTACAATCATAGGCCTGCTTGTCCCCATACCACATTAGCTAACATACCTAATGTGAATAGAATAAATTAATTTCGTATTACTTGGATTACAATTAGAACCACTTATCTGTCAGGTAGACCTTCTTAGATCGGATTAGCTGTTACAAATAACGTATGCAGGGAATAACACTGTGTAGGTTACTCCACGGACTCGGTGATCGTTTTCTTACTCCGGAAAATAGGATAGACTCTTTTTGGAGTCTTCTAAACAGACGCGAATTTTCGTTTCATTTTAACCCCACATTCGCTTTAGGAGTGACTTACGGTAAGGTCTGTTTTCTATATTTATTTTTGTAGGGGAAGACCATTTTAGCTTGGCAAGTAATTTACTCAAAATTAGAAGAAAGATTTCGCTTCTAAGTGCCACATATGATTTGAATTTATCATTACAGCACAATATATGTATTTTTATATACTTGAGCAAACTTCCACTAAGAACTAGTTTTTTGTTCTTAAAAGGAGAAATAACTCTAAGGTTCTTATTTAAATTCAACACAGGGTTTGTGAGAGCGAACTTCTGTTTACCACGTTCTGAAGTGTACTGATGCTACGCGTATCCCTTTTTAACTTTTGGGCATCTACCCGCTTCGAATTTATATTTTTTTAATACAGACATTTATCCCATCTTTTTAACTAACATAATTTATGCTACGTTATTCGGCAATCGGTAAAGAGTAATTTGATGTAAGTTTAATTCCCGTTTCCCGTTTTAATACAATTTGGTTTTTATATACGACAACTTATTCCAGAAAGCAGCGTATGGTAGTTGCTCTCTGTCGGGCGCACGATGACTTACATAAATTCTCTTTTTGCTTCATCTTATTTTTTTTTAAGGATTAATAACCTTTCAAAAGGTATAATTTTACATGCTATTAAACTTGTTAATAATGTAACAATCTAATTTTAGCAGAGTTTTCCCATTTTATACATAAATGAACATTAAAATTTATAACGCCTTCTTTCTTTGTTCGGTGTGAACGCGGAACCCACGTGAAGGAATGACTACGTTTCGTTTAATAATGTAATTTTTACATTAGATACTTTCTTAGTTTCTGGGTAGCCTTTAATGGTATTTTTATCCGAACTTATTCAGAATTAAATAGACAATTGAATTCATGTCTTTTTCCCTAAATTACATAAGTATTTAACATGCATATGTTTTAAATTCCATGTACTTAGAATTTCCAAATTGCTTCGTTTACACACGAAACAATACCAAAAATGGCCAGCGCCATTTTTGAAGAATACAATTCTTCATTTGCTTGGCTTTCAGTTTGGTATTTATACATAAAATTCATTCTGTTTGCATGATCAAGTTTGTTTGTGGGTTAATTTATAACCAGTAATTAATTAACCTTATTACGTTATTCCCATACATAACAATATATATATATATATATATATATAAAATGTTAACCGCTCCGTTTATGGCCTTGGTCGGTTCGAAGTTGACGGGGGTTCTGGTTAGGTGGCAGCAATGGATTTGTTACTCTGGAGTATCGGAGTATCGGAGGATTCTGTAGAGCAGTGGTTCCCAAACTTTTTTTGCCGCGGAACCCTTTGACATTATTTAAAAAAGCGTGGAACCCCTACCTATATTCAAGAATATTAAAAACCACAAATTGTGGGTTAAAAAGAGAACTTATTTATATTAAAAAATAAATAAAAAAATTCGAATAAAAAACACCTCAATTTTTGTAAATTTGTACATAATTAGTTTAACAAAAATGAAATGAATACCTAATGGGAAGAATGCTTCTGCTTCTTAGACTCCAGTATCCTCTGGAATTTGGTTTAATGTTGGATAATTGAATTCTCATATCTGGTGCAGCATCAAGTCTGCTGCGATATTCTGTTTTCGTGCTCGCATATCTTGAAAATCCTGATTCACACAAATATGTTGTTGCAAATGGCAATAGCACTCGTATGGCTCGTTTTGATAATTCCGGATATTCGTCACTTAAATTTCCCCAGAAAATAGCTACCGGAACTTCTTCAAACTTGGCCTTTAACTGAGTATCTGAAGTAATTTCTATTAAATTTTCATAATCCACTGCTAGAAATCCTGTTGGCTTTTCTTTAACTTTGAATGGATTCTGTACCCTGTAATGGTCTTTGTTCTTCAAATTTGGAAAATACTCAATTAGAGATTCTGATAAGCTGTTGAGATGATTTTTAATATCATTGAGGATTTCAACATCTAATTCCACTTCGGATTCTTGGAGAAAGTCACTAAGAAGCGGAAAACAGTCAAGAGTATTTTGTTCCACATCTGAGATCCAGTACTGCAATTTACGTGATAAAGATACCATTTTATCTTGCGCTTGAAAAATGTTTACTTCTTTCCCTTGCAGAGATAGACATGTTTCATTCAATTTTGAAAAAATATCTGCTAAATATGCAATCCTTGCTAGCCATGCCATATTTGTTAATCTGTCAGATAATCTAAATTTATGATCAATAAAATAAGACAACAATTCTCTCCTCAATTCAAACATTCTCACAAGAACATTTCCTCGTGAGAGCCACCTAATTTCTGTATGTAAAAGTAGAGTGTTATGAAGACTACCCAGATCTTCACACAAGGCCTTAAAAATTCGTGATTGCAATGGCCGAGATTTAATAAAATTGATAATCTGCACTGCTTCGTCCAAAACTATCTTTAATGAAGCTGAAATCCTTTTTGTCACTAATGCATATCTGTGAAGAATGCAGTGATTACTGTTGCAGTTTTTTGCAACATTCTTGATTCGTGTTACAGCGCCAGCTAATTTTCCTGCCATTGCCTTTGCTCCGTCGCTGCATACTGAAATACATTTTTCAAAGCCTATATCATGCGTTTTCATAAAATTATCAATGCAATTAAATATATCATTTCCTGTGGTATGCAATTCTAAACTTTTGCAAAAAAGCAAATCTTCTTCAATTTTCTTATTAAAGTCATATCTAGCAAACACAAGTAAAATTGCTAGTCCAGCAACGTCTGTGGACTCATCTATTTGTAATACATAAGCATCACATACACGCAATCGTGAAATAAGTTCATTTTGAATGTCATTAGCAATATCATTAATACGTCTTGACACCGTATTGTTGGAAAGAGATACAGCCTCAACTTTCTGAACAGAATCTTCATTAAACACGCAAGATATTATATCTTTTAATAAAGGTTTTATAAGTGATTCACCAATAGTATGTGCCTCACCAGCAAGAGCAATGGGGTAACATGCTTTATATGACGCTTCTGTTGCATTTTCATTGTCTGTTTTACATTTTTTTAATAAGACACTTCTAGAGTTATTCAGACTTTCAAGTTTTCTTTCAAAAAAAGAAATATCTTTATTTTTAAAAGTCTGATGGTTTGTTTCCATATGTCTCTGTAACTTTGCTGGTGCTAAAGAACTGTTTGCTAATATTTTGTTACAAAGTAAGCAAAGGGCATCTGGGGCTTCTTCGTCACCAATACTAGTAAAACCATATAACAAATAATTAGGATCATATTTACGTTTTTTCATAGATGTCTGCACAGAATCGGAGGAAGCAGATTTCTTTTTTTGTGGATTAATCACACTAGAAGTTGGTGGTTGTGCAGCTTCTGCAATTTCTGTATCATCTATAGATGCTTTTGTTTCACTAGTTTCTGCATTACTAGTAATTTCAGTTTTTTTACGAAACCCATATTTTAACCATCGATCCATTGAAGGGTTAATTTTCACGAATTTTGAAATATTACAATTACGAAAAATGAATAATAAAAAGTTCTAACCAAATTAATTCACAGAGGACAACGATTTCAAAGATTGCACTAACGAAGTGTTTATCAAGTAGGCCTAGTAGGTAGAGGCAAGCAACGTTGCTGCACAATCTTCTGCACTTTAATTATTCGTTAGGCTTCACTTAGACCTGTTAGCGTCTTGTAAACAGATGCACAATATCCCATGTAAACATTAGGAAAATACTGATATTTTTACTGCGCATTCTGCTGCAGTTAATAAAGTCCTTTTGTATAACCACCTCAGATCACTTCACTTCCAAAGCTTACAAAACAAACTGATAACGCACGCTCGAGTCGAGTACCTCGACTACTATAGAAATAGATTATGACAAGTTCAAAACATGTTGGCTACGTCTCCAAACGCAGTTTACATCATTTTACATGCAGATTATGTACTAATATTAATAAATGTTTTCCATTAATGATAATTTAGTTGCTATTTATGGAAATTTTCTTTTAAAAAGTAAATCAAATACGCAAAACATGATAAGTATGGCCAAAAAAAATTGGCAACTCTTACAGAGGGCGCTGCTGTTACGTTCGAAATGTTTCGTTCAAGCCTAATGCCGTTTCTAAATATTTCGCTCAAACCATACTTATGCTTTATTTTCCTTCGTGCAAAATTTCACATTTTCTTCGCTAGACTTATTTTTTTGAAAATGAGTAATTTATATTTTTTTTAAATAAAATATTTTTTATTTTAAACTTTAGCTCGCGGAATCCCTGAATTTTTTCGCGGAACCCTGGGGTTCCGCGGAACACACTTTGGGAACCACTGCTGTAGAGCTTACTAAATTCTCTGAAGGTTCCCCGATTCTTCTTGTAACGTATCGGGAAATTATTTTTCTCTTTTTAAGATTAAGTTCTCTGAAGAGAGCAAGGGTCGAAGGAGAAGACAAAGATATTCTCTTACTGTAGTTTACTGCTAAAATGTTACAGGTAATGCTCAGCATCTAAGTTAGATCAGACAATCAGAATGAATATTTGAAAAATTGTTCGGGTTTATATACTGAATTTTTGGTGACATCATTATTATTTAATGTTGACTTGTTTTGTTTTTTATTCTCAATAGGCTGCATTATTTTGCAAAATATTTGAAGATAAGGTAAATATTTTAGCTCTAGCAATGTCTAGAGAGATAAGCAAGATATCTGAAAATGAAGCCATATTTTAAAACGCATATTGACAGATCTGATGTTATCATGATCTGACAAGTTAACTAAAAATGGAAATTGAAATATGCGTTTTATTATGAATTACAATTAAACATGCATATGAGCAAAAATTAAATGCTTAAGATTTAAAATTAAACGTTAAGCAAGACATGACTTCATCTTTTACAACGAAGAGGCAATATGTACAGAAAACGAACATTGCAGAATTTAAACAAGATTACATTATTAAGCTAAATCTTAAAAAATGATTAAGTAATTTAAAAAGAAATAATTCACCAATTATTCAGCAAAAACAAAATAGAAATCGAATCAAAAATTTTATCCGAACTTCAGCGTTATGCGAATTTGAACTCTCTATGTAAAAATGAATATAAGAATATAAATATATAAGAATATGAGGATTATATAAATATAGGGATTATATAAACATAAGGATTATATAAATATACGAATTATACGAATGAATATAAGAATTATACGAATGAATATAAGAATTATACGAATGAATATAAGAATTATATGAATGAATATAAGAATATAGGAATATAGGAATTATTGATTGTTCATTTTTACACACTCACACACACACACACACACACACACATACATATTTATATGATGAAAATAACCACGAAGGAAAAAGGAAACACAGAATGGTGCTCAAGCGCTTATCCTCAGGAACAATGAAATGAATAACAAGTTCGAGACTATATACAGGTCACAAAAAAAAAAAAAATAAAATAAAATAGAAAAATAAAAATTATAGGAGCATACAAATTTATAAGGAAAAACTACCAGAGTTTTAGCATTTTGCCCCTCTTGTCTAAATCCGTTCTGAACGAATTCAAAACAACAGGATCAAGCGAAAAAAGACCCTGGTTAATGTTAAAATTATTTGTAAGTTGAATAATGGCAGACTCAAGAATATTTCTATTAACAATGTTGCTTGAGTGAAACAAAATTGAAGCAGTATGCCAATCAATACAGTGGGATAACTCTGACAAATGGACGAAAAGGGCACTGGACGACTGTCCTATTCTAACGGAATATTGATGCTGTTTTACACGTGTGTGCAAATCCTTTCCCGTCTGTCCAATGTAAAAGGAATCACATTGTTTACAACCAATTTTATAGATAATGCCTGAGTTATTGGTAGGGCTATTTTTTACTATGATATTTTTCACAATATTGTCATATGAAAATACTACATTAATATGAAAATAAAAACCCACTCTAATAGACAAAGTTTATTTCCACAACAGTTTTGATGCCCACTGGCATCCTCCTCGGGTGGATACAGAAAAACGAATGAACCAAAACAAGAGGGAAAAACATTCCAGGGACCGACCGTTAAGAAATTCGCACCTAGGTTAGATCCCGTTCTCCCGAAGACCGGAAGGGCATTTTCATTAAAGGGACCCGCTTATAAGTACATTCGCACAAATTTAAAACTATCTTCCTGTTCTAAACATACAGATTCTATTATTTTTTTACATAATTATTACATTTATTATCAAATTTATTACATTTAATATTGCATTATTATTTATTACAGAAATTATAAATTTATTATTACATTGGTTATTACATTGTTGTTTATTATACAGAACTTATAAACCGAAAAACGAATGAAAAAGGCGAGAAGGAAACAATCCAGAGACCATTGAGAAATTCGCATCTAGGTTAGATACCGTTCTCCCGACACCGGAAGGACATTTTATTACAGGGTCTCGCTTATAAGTACATTCGCACAAATTAAAACTATCTACTTGTTCTATACATACAGATTCTAATATTTTGACATAATTACTGCATTTATTACGCCAGCCAAAATAATCATGCTTTGATTGGGAATCAAGTAAGGTACTTTATAAATGTAATAATTATGTCAAAAGAAAAATAATAGAATCTGTATGTATAGAAAAAGTAGATAATTTTAATTTGTGCGAAGGTACTTATAAGTTAGACCCTTTAATGAGATTCTTGGTCAAAAAATCCCTTACGGGGAACGTGTTTTAACCTAAGTGTGAATTTCTTAAAGGTCTCTGGATTGTTTCCTTACTCGCTTTTAGTTCATTTGATTTTTTTTTTTTTTTTTTGTTAAATGTAAATGGAATAATAAACGTAAATGTAAATGTAATAATGGAAGTAATAAATGTGGAAATAAATATAAATGCAACAGATGTAATAATAAAGGTAATATTATAAATTTAATAATTAGGGTAAGGTAATAATAATAAATGTTAAAAAAAAAATGTAAATGCAATAATAAATGCAGTAATTGTCAAAATATTAGAATCTGTATGTATAGAACAAGTAGATAGTTTTAATTTGTGCGAATGTACTTATAAGCGGGACCCTGTAATAAAATGCCTTTCCACTGTCGGCAGAATGGTATCTAACCTAGGTACGAATTTCTCAATGGTCTCTGGATTGTTTCCTTCTCGCCTTTTTCATTCGTTTTTCGGTTTATAAGTTCTGTATAATAAACAACAATGTAATAACCAATGTAATAATAAATTTATAATTTCTGTAATAAATAATAATGCAATATTAAATGTAATAAATTTAATAATAAATGTAATAATTATGTAAAAAAAATAATAGAATCTGTATGTTTAGAACAGGAAGATAGTTTTAAATTTGTGCGAATGTACTTATAAGCGGGTCCCTTTAATCAAAATGCCCTTCCGGTGTCGGGAGAACGGGATCTAACCTAGGTATGAATTTCTTAAAGGTCGGTCCCTGGACTGTTTTTCCCTCTTGTTGTGGTTCATTCGTTTTTCTGTATCCACCCGAGGAGGATGCCAGTGGGCATCAAAACTGTTGTGGAAATAAACTCTGTCTATTAGAGTGGGTTTTTATTTTCATATTTTGACCTTCACGTAGAAAAAAGTGAAAGTTTTTGCATTTACTACATTAATATTCAAAAGTTTAAGTACATTAGGAAGCCTAAAAGCCTGGGAAAAATGGAAGTACTGAAATATTCTTCGACAAAGTGCGAGGGTTATTATTCACACGACAGAAAGTTCGTTTTGCCTTGTTAAGACAAGATTAAAAAAAAGCAGGTGGGTAACACAAATCACTTCCAATACTGTTGATTTTTTCTAATTCGGCATCCATGTATTCCGGACTGGCGTTCCAAAGAGCGCAGAGAAACATTGAAGAAAATATGGCTTTCTTGATGGGAGTGTCATGTCCGGAGTAAAAGTGTACGTCGGACAAATTGTTTCTTTTTTCCGATAAATACTAAACTTAAAACCTGGGCTTTCCGTATGTACACGCACATCCAACTAACTATCGTTCGTGGTTATTTTCATCATAAATATTATTCACGTGTTACTTTCGTCAAATAATTTTCATATATATATATATATATATAACTTATATACAGGGCGTCCCAAAAAAATGTATACACACTTTAAATAATTATAAAGGCAGTGTTTATTAAAATACATTTCATTTTCAAAATGTAATAGAATCTACAGACATTATTTAATTGTTTTGTCAACGCCTGTTTTCAAACTGACGTCCGTTCTGGTCCAGGCACTGCTGATAACGCGAAGCAATGGAATCGCAAACATCACGAAACATTTCGTTTGGTATTTGTGTGCATTCTCGTTCAATGGCTGCTCTCAATTCAGCGACTGTTGCAGGTTTTATAGCGTAGACTTTGTCTTTTAAGTATCCCCATAAAAAAAGTCTAGTGGTGTGAGGTCTGGTGAACGCGGAGGGTATTCTACGAAACCCCTTCGTCCAGTCCACATCCACATCGTGCCAAGTACCACTTGCAATACTCCACTCTTCGGTCCGGATCATCTTCATTAATAGCATGGACTAATCTTGGAATGTAACTTTTCATTGACAGCGCTTCAAAATGCGTTGGACAGACGATTCTGAAATTCCTACCTCACGACTCGCTTGCCGCACAGATTTTCTTGGACTTTGGTGATACGTTTCCAGTACTCTTTCTTGCTTTGTGGGGCTTGTCGATGTCCGTGGTCTTCCGGAACGCTTCTTGTGGACATTCTGAACAGTTCCATCGGCTTCAAACTTATCTCTAATTCGAGTGATGGTAAGTCGCGTTGGTGGATCTGTTTGAAACTCCCTCCTAAACTGTCTTTGCGCTTCAACTGCGTTTTCACACTTCCAGTAGCATTTTAGAATGAATTTCCTTTGGTCAAAGCTTAGTCTGACTGCCATTATTAATTCTAATGGGTTTAACTTGGAAAGAAAGAAACATCAATTGAGCTATCAGCTGTTAAAGTGTGTATACATTTTTTTGGGACGCCCTGTATATATATATATATAATATATATATATATATATATATATATATATATATATATATATACAGGTTGTTTCAGGAGGAAAGGTCAATACTTCGGGAGGTGATAGTATCGGTCATTGTGAGAAAAAAAAGTTCATATGAACATGTGTCTAATTCTGAATGGTTACGGAGATAGAGCTGTTTGAATCTGATGCGCGCGCAGCTCTTCCTCCCCCTTCCCTCCCCTATAACCTTGAACTATGTAAGCTGTAATGTAAGCATGTAACATAAGCCAATCAACAGCTGACTGTTGTGACTGACATTGTTTGGTGTTTGAAGCAGTGTTAAGAATGCCACACACCTTCACACATGCCGAATATGCAGATATGGTGTATGTCTACGGTTTTTGCGATGGGAGTGCAACAGCTGCTGTTGCAGAATACCGTCGACGGTTTCCGAACTGCAGAATTCCGGATGAAGAGTGTTTACCAGGGTTTTCAACACATTGCGTGAGATTGGTACACTTCCCAGCGCTCATGTTTCATCTGAACGTGAAGGTCAACAAGATGTGGATGAAGTGGAAAACATTCTTCAGTTGGTAGAGCGTAGTCCTACTACTAGCTCACGAAGAATTTCTACACGTCTCGGTGTACCACACACAAGAGTATGGCGAACATTACGTGAGGAAGGCTTGCATCCATATCATGTACAGCATGTACAACACCTTCAACCATGAGACGCTGCCATGCGACTGGAATTTTGTCATTGGGTAAATGCTAATCGCCGATTGCTTCGATTAATACTGTTCATCGATGAAGCTACTTTCACCCGTGACGGTATCAACAACACTCGTAACTCTCATCGGTGGTCAGACGAAAATCCAAATGCCACTGTGGAAACAAATTTTCAACACCGCTTCTCTGCCAATGTGTGGTGCGGTATCATCGATGATCAGCTGATTGGCCCTGTTACTTTAGAGAATCGTCTTACAGGACAAAGTTACCTAGAATTTCTGCAAAATTAATTGCCAGGACTATTGGAGGATGTTCCTTTGGCTACACACGCTGGTATGTACTTTCAGCATGACGGAGCTCCTCCACATTCTACCCGTCTGGTGATGCAATACCTAAATCAAACTTTCACTGGTCGATGGATCGGCCGCGGTGGTCCCATTCAATGGTCACCAAGGTCTCCAGACCTCTCTCCGTTAGATTATTGTTTGTTGGGGTGGATGAAAAGTCAAGTTTACAAAAAAAAGGTGGATACACGAGACGAATTGCTCGCGCGCGTTTTGGATGCTGCTACCCGCATAAAGGAACGTCAAGATCAACTCAGACGAACAACACGCGATCTTCGCACACGAGTTGCAAAGTGCATTGAAGTTGACGGTGGGATTTTCGAAAATGTATTGTAAACTGTAACAAATTTGTCATTTCTGATATTCAAAATGCCAATGTTTAAACATTAAATGTTAGAAACAGTAATTGGTTTCTCTTTCTTGATTACCATTAACAATGCTTTTGTGTTTGTAGATTCAAACAGCTCTATCTCCGTAACCATTCAGAATTAGACACATGTTCATATGAACTATTTTTCTCACAATGACCGATACTATCACCTCCCGAAGTATTGACCTTTCCTCCTGAAACACACTGTATATATATATATATATATATATATATATATATATATATATGATGAAAACCACGAAGGAAAGGAAACACAAAAAGGTGCTCAAGCGCTTTCGTCTAATGACATCCTCAGGAACACTGAAGTACATAAAAGGTTACGGCCTATATATAGGTTACAGAAAGAAAAATAAATAAATAAATAACATACATACACACAAACATATATATATATATATATATATATATATATATATATATATATATATATATATATATATACATACAGACATATATATATATATGCAATAAACGGAGAAGTAAAAATAAAAATTAAAAATTAAAGATTAGAGGATTAACAAAGAGGCATACAGATTTGTAAGGAAAAATATCGATTTTTAGCACAAGATCAAATGAATTAAAAATACAAATTTATACTGGAAATCTGCCCAGGTTTTAACACTTTGCCTTTTAGAGTCAAGTTTCGATATATATAAAAATAAAATGAAGATTAAAAGTTAATAAAGTAGCGTACAAGTTTACCAAAGATTTAGCGTCCTACCCTTTTTATCTAAATTTGTTTTGAAGGAATTCAAAACAACAGGATCGAGTTGAAAAAGACCTTTGCTTATGTTGAAGTTATTTGAAAGTTGGATAATGGCAGACTCAAGAATATTTCTATTGACAATGTTGCTACAATGAAATAAAACTGAAGCATTATTCCAATGAATAAAGTGGGATAACTCTGACAAATGGACAAAAAGAGCACTGGACAACTGTCCTGTTCTAACGGAATATTGATGCTGTTTTATACGTGTGTGCAAATCCTTTCCCGTCTGACCTATGTAAAAGGAATCACATTGTTTACACCCAATTTTATAGATAATGCCTGAATTATTGGTAGGGATATTTTTTACTATCATATTTTTCACAATATTGTTATATGAAAATACTACATTAATATCCAAAAGTTTAAGTACATTAGCAATGCCTAAAAAGCCCGGGAAAAATGGAAGTACTAAAATATTTTTTGACAAAGTACGAGTGTTATTATTGACACGATAGAAAGTTCGTTTTGCCTTGTTGAGACAAGATTTCATAAACGCAGATGGGTAACACAGATCACTTCCAATACCGTTGATTTTTTCCAATTCGGCATCGATGTATTCCGGACTGGCGATCCTAAGGGCGCGGAGAAACATTGATGAAAAAATGGCCTTCTTAGTGGGGGTGTCATGTCCCGAGTAAAAGTGTACGTAGGACAAATTGTTTGTTGTTTTCCGATAGATACTAAACTTAAAACCTGGGCTTTCCCTATGTACCCGCACATCCAAAAATGGGATTGAATTGTCTTGTTCCACTTCTAAAGTAAACTTAATGGAGGGGACTTGATCATTTAACTGAAGGAGGAAGTTATCCAGGTCACGATTCATGGGCCAGATACACAAAATATCGTCGACGTACCGCAACCAAGGGATGCCAACCCCCAGGATTCTCGGAATGTAAGTAATTTCGAAAAACTCCATATAAATATTGGAGAGGAGGGGCGATAAGGGGTTGCCCATGGCCATCCCAAACACTTGTTCATAATACTCGTTATTGAAAGTGAATTTACAGTCTTTGATGCAAAGCTTAATAAGTTCCAAAACAATGTGTGAAGGTAGTGGCAGGTCATACTTATGTAATTCTTGGGAGAGAAAGTCAAGCATATCATCAATCGGCACTTTTGTAAACAATGATCAATATCGTTAGTTTCAGTACGTGCATTATTCAATTTTTCAGTAAGATCCATGGAATTTTTTACATGTGAATCAGAGATAGTTCCGAGAATGGGGGACAAGACTTTGGAGAGTTTATAAGTTTATAAGATAAAAAGGGTAGGACGCTAAATCTTTGGTAAACTTGTACGCTACTTTATTAACTTTTAATCTTCATTTTATTTTTATATATATCGAAACTTGACTCTAAAAGGCAAAGTGTTAAAACCTGGGCAGATTTCCAGTATAAATTTGTATTTTTAATTCATTTGATCTTGTGCTAAAAATCGATATTTTTCCTTACAAATCTGTATGCCTCTTTGTTAATCCTCTAATCTTTAATTTTTAATTTTAATTTTTACTTCTCCGTTTATTGCACATATATATATATATGTATGTGTGTAGATATGTATGTATATATATATATATATATATATGTTTGTGTGTATGTATGTTATTTATTTATTTTTTGTTATTTCTGTAACCTATATATAGGCCGTAACCTTTTATGTACTTCAGTGTTCCTGAGGATGTCATTAGACGAAAGCGCTTGAGCACCTTTTTGTGTTTCCTTTCCTTCGTGGTTTTATTCATCATAAATATTTTTCACGTGTTACTTTCGTGAAATAATTTTCATATATATATATATATATATATATATATATATATATATACACATATATATATACACTCTTTCATCTTTATCTCCAATCTGGTACTTTTCTTTCCAGCTCGAAGTTTGCTTTCATTCAGCATGTCCCAAAGAAGGGGTGACCGCTTTGAACCCTCTAAGTTATCATCCAATTGCTTTGGTTTCTTCCCTTTAATTTATCCTTAATAGGAAGATTCTTAAACACCTTTCTTCTCACAATGTTCTTTCAGATTGTCAGTCCGGGTTCCGAAAGGAACGCTCGACTGGCAACTTCTTGCATATTTCTCTGACTCTTGGTCATCCTCCTTTCGGGGATTTCGGTGAAACCTTTGCTATTGCGCTAGACATATCGAAAGCTTTTGATAGAGTCTGGCACAAATATTTAATTTCGAAATTGCCCTCCTTCGGTTTCGATCATTCTATCTGTGCCTTCATCACAAATTTCTTTTCTGGCCGTTCTATAGCTGCGGTTGTAGATAGCCATTGTGCTTCTCCTAAACTTATTAACAGTGGTGTTCCTCAGGGTTCTGTCCTGTCACCCACTCTTTTCCTTTTATTTATTAATGATCTTTTCATTCGCACTTCCAATGATCTGTCATTCGTACGGCTATGGTACACCTGACCTCTAATCTTTCTGCTACCTCTGATTGGAGCAGAAAAGCCGGCTGGCTGATTAGGAACATGTTAAGACAACGGCCGCTCGGCTGAAGTCTTAATATGCGCTTGGCTCCTGCCAGGCGAACACCTCTCTTCCTCTCTCTCCTTCTCCTCTCTTTCTCTTGGAGGATAACTCCGCCTCCACGCATAACCCTTGTTGCTCTTGCAACATTCCCCCCTCCACCTTTGTTACATAACATCTTGCAACATTCCCCCTCCCCCTTTTGTTGCATAACTTATGCAACATTTCCTTTGCAACATTGATCAACATTTTCAATTGCATTGCACTCTCTCCTTTTGCACCCACACTACTAACGTTATTAGTTATTACATAAAACAGCATTGAGAGAGAGAGAGAGAAAATCTGGTAATTTGCGATTAACACTAAACTGCTAAGCTATACTTAAAAAAATTTTGAGAGCCCCAAAAACCTTTGATCCCGACTGAACAAAAACTAGAATTCAACTCCTCGTATGTAGGATCTTATGGCACCTTTGTAGATGGTTTTCCCCAACTTCTTCCCCCAAGGGCAGCTCTTGTCCCCCATTCCCAACCGAAACACCCACAAAAAATATAAAAGCGGTTACATTCTCTGAGAAGTTACATTGAACAGACATTTTAAATTTGTTTCCAAAACGACTATATAAAAAAGCGTTATATTAAAAAGTTTAATTTGAAATACTTATAAAACTGGTATATTAACAATGTTTATTACAAACATTTCTCTCGGTGCCATTTATTAAATTTATTACAAATCATTACAAGAGAGTTCAGAAGAGCAGTGTCCACTATACAGTAATAGCGATAGTAAAGAGAGAGTGAGGCAACAATACGGCAAAGAAAAAGAGATTGAAGACAGTGAGTAAGAGGCTGGGAATTGATTAAACGAAAAGCCTTGGGTTGAACCACACCACACATGAGAAGCATACTCCGTACAGGGGCGAAAAAGATCCCTGTACAGAGACAGCAACTGAGTGGAGGTGAAGAAACCGCGGAGACGGTACAGCACACCTAACCTCTTAGAAGCTGTTTTGGAAAGAGAGTATACTGTATGTGCTCTTTCCAAGAAAGATCATGAGAAAAGGAAACGTCAAGACTGTTAAGAGAAGAGGAATGATTGAGTTGTGTGTTGTTGAAGGCAGGGGGATAGTCGTGGGGAAGAGTGTGACGAGTAGACAGATGGAGGAACTGAGTTTTTGAGGCATTGAAAACCACAAGGTTTTAATCAACCAGTTGGCTTATCTGGCTGAGCTGCCAGATTCCTCTATTTATTTAATTAAAGCATATATTCTGGCTTAACCAGCCAGTTGACTTAGAAGGCGTAAATGGCTTGTTCAGGTGTACATTATTGAGTTGCCAGATTGCGTTTATTTATTTAATTAAAGCATATATTCTGACTTAACCAGCCAGTTGACTTAGAAGACGTAATTGGCTTGTTCAGGTGTACATTATTAGGGTTGTCAGATTGTGCTATCCAGATATATTTTGCAGTTGGTTTGGAAATCCGTTTCAGAAGGCAGCCATTTGCTGTAATTAAATGTCGTGTACAACCAAAAGAATTAAATAGAACACCATTACACCATTCATCACGAAATATATAGAAAATAAATATACAATGGAATATATATGATCAAAAATAATAATGGCATAAGAAATACGAACGATGAATATATAATCAAAATAAATATGGAATGTACTGTATATGATCGAAAAATAATAATAGCATAAGAAATACGAACGAGAAATATATAATAAAAAATATACAAAACGTTGAGTATAACCATCAATACATTAGTACAAGAAAAAAAAATATATATACATATATATATATACAAACTCAGAATGGTCCCCTGAGAAACTTATATGTTAAACACAGACCGTGCATGGAACAAGGAACTCTTCTGGGAAAATTAAATCCACTGTAGTCCGAATAAGTAATGGTAATTAAATCCGACGTGAATGCAACGAGTCTTTTACTTTATAGAGGTTCTGAATGTAGTGGGACTAGGCTTGCTTTAAACCCTAGATCCATGTCCCAAAGCTGGATCCTGTCTGCTTTGCAGATAGCTGGTGAGGGAAGCTATATTTATGGGACCTCTTTGCGAGAGACCCGTTGCCCACGTCGGGCTTGCATCATGAAAAAGAAAAACTATGGTATTTGTCATTTACCATTACTTATTCGGACTACAGTGGATTTAATTTTCCAAAGAGTTCCTTGTTCCATGCACGGTAATCAATTGCATATTAGTACAGGAAATATATATATATATATACAGGGCGTCCCAAAAAAATGTATACACACTTTAAATACTTATAAAGGCAGTGTTTATTAAAATACATTTCATTTTCAAAATGTAATAGAATCTACAGACATTATTTAATTGTTTTGTCAACACCTGTTTTCAAACTGACGTCCGTTCTGGTCCAGGCACTGCTGATAACGCGAAGCAATGGAATCGCAAACATCACGAAACATTTCGTTTGGTATTTGTGTGCATTCTCGTTCAATGGCTGCTCTCAATTCAGCGACTGTTGCAGGTTTTATAGCGTAGACTTTGTCTTTTAAGTATCCCCATAAAAAAAAGTCTAGTGGTGTGAGGTCTGGTGAACGCGGAGGGTATTCTACGAAACCCCTTCGTCCAATCCACATCCACATCGTGCCAAGTACCACTCGCAATACTCCACTCTTCGGTCCGGATCATCTTCATTAATAGCATGGACTAATCTTGGAATGTAACTTTTCCATTGACAGCGCTTCAAAATGCGTTGGACAGACGATTCTGAAATTCCTACCTCACGACTCGCTTGCCGCACAGATTTTCTTGGACTTTGGTGATACGTTTCCAGTACTCTTTCTTGCTTTGTGGGCTTATCGATGTCCGTGGTCTTCCGGAACGCTTCTTGTGGACATTCTGAACAGTTCCATCGGCTTCAAACTTATCTCTAATTCGAGTGATGGTAAGTCGCGTTGGTGGATCTGTTTGAAACTCCCTCCTAAACTGTCTTTGCACTTCAACTGCGTTTTCACACTTCCAGTAGCATTTTAGAATGAATTTCCTTTGTTTAAAGCTTAGTCTGACTGCCATTATTAATTCTAATGGGTTTAACTTGGAAAGAAAGAAACATCAATTGAGCTATCAGCTGTTAAAGTGTGTATACATTTGTTTGGGACGCCCTGTATATATATATATATATATATATATATATATATATATATATATATATATATATACAATTAAATAATTAAATAAATAAATAAATATACATCAAAATACTTTATGTTCTACGGCGCAAAACGCTAAACTCACACGTAATCGAGTCTACATTCAAATCGTTATTACTTTGCACTACACGGTGAACCGTCCAAGCAGTACTTCACCGCTCAAGTTATACGGATGCCTATACTCGCCATGAATGGCTTTCATATCGTTCAATACTATTTTTGTGCCCACTTTACATTCGGTTAGCAAGTTTTCTTTAAACACAGCTAGAATACAATCAAAAGCACGCACAAAGAAGTCATCGTTAACCACAACATCATTATTAAATACAAGTTTATAAACACGCCTTTCCAATCGAGAGTTTTTTCTTACCGTCACGAGCTTTTCAATCGTGAACTCTTCTTCACTCTGCATAGCGGCAATTAAAATAATCTTCCAAGTCGTAGCGACAGCTATTCATTATATAGAGGTACAGCTCTTCAGGGTGAACAGTGTCGGCAAGCTCTGCCCTGTACCGCTCAAGTCCTTTGTACCAAAGTTCGGGATATTTCGAAGAGTCTAACCTTTTAAATAAGCATCCAGCTCTAGACCATTTTCGCCTTGTTCATTCCTACATTCGATAAATCCGTCGGGTAGAGCGGTGTATGCGTATTCAAGAACCGTGTCAAAATAAATCATATCCGTAACACGAGCGTCTAATATAGGCTTCAGCTTGCGGAATCCGACGATTTCAAACATTCTGTCGAGGATGAAACGGTTTCGCGTAGGGACAAGAACGTTATTATTAGATGCATTGTTCCACATCAGCCGTATATCAATGCATGGCTGATCGTTATTTATACACAACGTGCAAACAACGGCATATGAGGGGGCATCACTAATCTGTTCTCTTCTTGTACCTACACCTGCAGGTATTTTATAACGATCCTCTCCCCACTTCTCAACTATCACGAAGACTATTCATCTCCTCAACACTTAAATAAATAAGATTACGTTTACCAGAGTTTGCTTGCCTGCAAATCGTTTCAAGTACATAGTTAATGGCGCCGGTTTCACGTCTGAACACGCGAAATGACTTCGTCACGGACACATCGTACGCGGCGTTGAGAATGTTCCTCAAAGGAAATTCCATTGTATTCGCAGGTATAGTCGGTTCAAGCTCTGAAATGACAATAAGCCACAGGTGGAACGGATCAGCTCGACGGGAGGAGTCACGCTGATGAAACGTGTGCAAGTTTGTTCGAACTCGTGTGTTTCGGAGGGGTGGGGTACACTGGTGGGCGGCTCGATGGGGTGAGCGAGTCACACGATAAACTGCTGAAGCGTGTACAGGTTTGTTCGAACACTTGCGCCCATTATACTGGACAAAAAGATTTTTCCACTACATGAAGCAATACCGGCTTTAATGTTTTATCACTCACCAGACGTTCATTTCCACAAAGTAAACATCTTCACAATCCCGTACACTATTTGAGAGAAACATATGCCCATATTTATCCTTTTTGTTTAACAAGCGATACTCGTCTCTAAAGTCTGTTAAAAACTCACACCAGCCATTAGCCACACCCTCACTACAAACCTCGTCATGATATATATTAATATAGTGGTAAAAACACTTAAGATTCTCCATGATGACAAGATTTACATTCTCAACCGTAGGGTACGAGTAGTCGGTATGATGTAACATGACATAATATAGCTTGTCATACCATAACCGTTGCTTATCTTCTGAACGTGTTGTTTCTTCTACTTCACGGTATATGAGAGCTTTTATAAAGGTTAGGTCTACAACATACTCCAATACATCGTTTGTACAACGAAATCCTACAATGCCCTCGCCAGAATACCCGTAGAGTATTTGAACATCTTGGTCCTTCGCATGGCTCAATGAGTTGAACACACAATATTAAAGGTAGCCATTACTATTTTTCGTCTATGTGGGAGAATACACGTCTGAGCTCAAGGGTATGCAGAGGTCAACTGAGCACGCAGGGATAGAAATATGCTCAGGAAGTGGCAGGAGTCACGTGAACGATCTTACTGTGGTCGGAACTTAGCTTTTTACTGTACACACACACACACACACACACACACAAACACACGCAATAGAGAAAATGAAACTTTAATTGATGCAAATATACGTGATGAATATTTTGCATTTTCAATGCACATATATATAAATACAATCAAGGATTAAGGTAGCCATAGGGTACGGTATCATAGGTACCAGGCACCTGGTAACGCTTCCTATATGTGTTACGGCATACCTTCGTGCCCTTAAGTTCCTTCACAGTTAGCTCTCCGAGGAATTCCCAATAGTAGGCATGTATTCACCCTCCCTCTCTGTGAATATCACGCTATCTGTGTCAGCGTACAACACCCTCCGTCGAAGAGAGTGCAGAAGACCCCAAAGTTTGATGCGGGCGAAGGCCGTTGTGAAGCTGGCTACAGGTATGTTTGTAACCCGTGAGGTATCTGTGGCCAGTTCGGTGATGTTATACTTTATTATGTAAGCATTAACTACATTCACGATCTCCATAACCTCTTTATCTGGAGCGTTGGCATAATCCCAGACTTCACTATAACTTTGTGCCAAATGAACGTTCCCTTTGCCGTTATTCTGTGCAAATTTCCCCCAAAGATTGTTTAGACACAACTTTGCACTAAAGCGCTTGCCAGGATTCTTAACAATTTGGCATCGGTCATGCTATATACCTTCATGGGCACGGTAACGCTGAATATAAGCCGCTTTTTCATCTTAGGTATGAACCCCTCGCGGATATCCTGTTGCTTCTACTTTATCTTTCAAAAAAGCGTTTATATATGGTGTGAAAAGGTTGGGTAGCTTCTGAAACCTCCACACCTCATGTATCTTCAATATTCTATACCCATGGCGAACGGCTAGGGCCAGCTCAGGGCTTGTATATACACCTCTGACCTTACGCTGGTTGGTTGTATGGTTACAATCACCGTTGTTCTCCTCTGCGCACTTCACGCACCGGGGAAACATGAGCTTGTGAACTATAACGACGGTTAAGATCGGCATCCATAAATCGCGAGGGGGGAGCACGTCTACGAAAGAGAGTCCAAAGTAGCGCTCATTCAAGTTAGCTGAAAACTCCTCGATGGTTGGTATGGTGGGACCCACCATTTTTTCAGGTGCACCTACGGGGTACGGATTGTTCTTCATCACGTAGGGGTATAAAGAGCATAAGTCCTAGTAGTGGAGTTTCACACCCTCCGTAGGCGGAAAGTATAGGTTGAATTGGTTTGTGCGCCCTTCAAATAAACTGTCACCGCATTTGAGGGGGTCCAACACAATTGAACGTTTGATGGCCCTTATTTGTTCACGGTACTTGGCATCTGTTTCCATCCGTGCATCATACTCATGCTCCCACACGATTTTGTGAGTGAACTGGGAGCCTATAAGTTGATCACGGTTACAGGTCCATGCGATGCTGTCGGCGGGGATCTTCCATAAAGGTCTCCTGTGACGGCACATTCAGCGTGCGGGCATCCATGCCACCAGCAGCCGTTAAAGGAGTACACAGTCTTCTCACCAGTGGCTGGATCCTCACTTAGGCCGTCAACCCAAAAAACACGACCACGACCACTGACCTTAACGAGTACTTCACCCGTGTTGCGGGCCTGTTTTATATATACACCCCGGGCTGTTGCTGTAGGTGTATGAGCCAGTAAATAGCTTTGTGCCCATAACTGCGGGGGTTGTTTCTGTAAATGTCTGCTAAGGTGTCTTTAGGCATGAAGTTATTCTTGAACACTGTAAAACATAATGAGGCGATCGTGGTCGCGACTTGCAGTGGATCGCATTTGAAACCTGCTATGTACATCCTTCTAAAGGCTTGAAAGCATACTCTAAGTACGGGGCTCCAATAAACCTTAGGCCCCCCCCCGCCCATGGCCTAAACCATTAGAGGTATAGTAAAACTAAACATGCCTTACAAAAGAGAATTTAATCCTGCATTTAATGAGAAACAATTAAAACTTGGTGTTCCCGCCATTGGCTTCCAAGACAGCCTGAATTCGCTTTGGGTAGCTTGCCAAAAGTGACGTGAATAGATCTTGATCGTTACGCAAATTTGCTAAAACAGTTTCAATGTGTTGCGTCATTGTATCCTTCGAAAATCGATTTGATGCAGGTTCTTGAAACAAGAGACATTCAACCTTGTCCTTTATAACTGATTCAATGTGTTCACAGACGTTCAGGTTAGGAGAATTTCCTGGCCATTCTTCATTTCCAAAGAAATCGATCTCATGGTTCCGCAACAACTGTTGAGTGGTTAATGCCTTAAAGCAGGGGGCCTTATCGTGCAGAAGTGTGACCCGATCGACATCCATAACATTGTTTGTAGTGAACAAAACAAACACACCAACACATTCTGGACTTTTTAATAATTCGCGAGAATGTTCATTGCCATCGATTTCATCTGGTGTTGTGGCCCACAATCGATCATTTTGGTAGTTAGCCCGACGTGTTACATAAACAAAAAATTCATCGGAGACAGCTAAATGCATGAAATCATCCACATCCCAATCTTCAAGATAATGGGCAAACCACATTCTGTCATCGATGTTAAGTTGAGTTTTTCTTGGCTTTGGAAGTTCATGCCAAGGCTTCAAACCTTGCCTATGATGGTATAGTCGAATGATCTCACCACTAACGATCTTTCCTCTCAACACTTCGATCTCTAGAAAGTTTAGCACAGCTGTTTTTCCGCTTACGCGTACCGCTTTCAGTGATGTCCTTTGTTTCCTGAGAGAGTCGCAAATTTGGGCTCCCAGATTTGGTTGTATCCATTTCACATTCATCCAAAATTTTATTCCTATTTCTTTTGAAGAAGTCCTCACTTCTTCGCAACTTTTTGGCAACCGATGAACGTGTTTAAAGGTGGCTCCAGCATCACGACCTTCCCGAAATGTTATTGCTCGTATGCGATCTATCACACGTTGCCTCTCCGAATCACCAATTAATTGAGAAGCCATTATATTATCACTTTATCAGCTAGAGTAATTTTAATACCTGCAATAAATAAAGAATTTTATATATTTTTATAATCACTAAAAACTATTTCGATATAAGTAAACATGTAAGCTGCAAATGGGGGGGCTAAGGTTTTTTGAAACCCCTTACAAGTACGTCATTCACGCAATAACGTTCACATTCATCGGCTATATTGTATGGACTAGCTTCATTAAAACTTGTAGTAGCGGTCAAAATCTTCACGCTCACTATCACTCATGTTGGTGTAGTTAAAGTAATGTTTGGGTGTAGGTAGTCCTACGTAATTCAAAGTTTCGTTAGTATGGAATGTGTAAGGGAAGTACCCTTTTGAAACTTCAGCGGCTACGCCCATGACCTTGGGTATCTTGGATAATTTACAAGGTGTGAAAAGCTGGATGTCTCTAAACTGTACATTACCTCTTATCTGCATCTGTATTAGTTTGTTGCCTCTTTTCAAGGGATCACCTGTATATATCGCAGACGACTCGTGTTCAAGCAACTCCTTATAAAGGAACTATGTGTAAAATTTAGCCCCGTTATGGGCAAGAATATACACAGTCATTTTTTTTAACTTGTCCACTAATTTGACAATATAGGATACAAAGAGCTTCACAGGGCTGCCGTGTGCATTCGTTTTAAAAACGTTTGTCCGTTTTCCACAATGTGGCACTCGTCACACTCGAGCTCCATGCACTCATCACAGATAGTCTGACTTACGAGTAAATGTGGAATTTTTATAACCTCTTTGGTTTCAGCGTTCGTGTAAGTTTCTATATCGTAGTACACGGTTATACAAGGGCTATTTTTAGGTTTAGCATCTTTCATATAACATACATGCCTCACTCCCTCCGATTTATATTTTTCATGACATGTAGAACAGTGAATTTCATCGCATTTATGTTTGAAATTCCCCCAAATATCCATCATGTAAAACATGCCGCACTTACAAATCCTCATTTTCCTCCAAGTGCCATTTAATTCATTTAATTTATGGAGTTCGAAGCAATTATTATTGAAAAATGTAGGTCTACACACATTACATTCCCTCTTCTCGGTTTCAACTACACGACTTTCACATTTGGGGCTTTTACACTGCTCACATACCATGTAGCAATCCTTACAATGTTTCACCATATCATCAGCAAACTCGAGACATCCCTTACACAAATCATGATGCTTTCCATATTTTCGACTTTTATCATAACTGGCTACGGATAGGGAGATACGATGTTCTGACAATCCTAAAATAAGTAGAGGTCTTGTACGATCTCTCACGCTGCTTTTAAAAACATACACAATCCTAAGACGATCATCCATTCCAAATACGACTATACGTGCATTCATTTCCTGCTTCCAATCTGAAGCAATTTTACGGGCACGCTGCACAACCGTCCGTGGGCAGCCAAATTTTTTGCTTCCAAGTATTTAGCACAGTGAACATATGAACTAAGATTATTGCTATAAAACCACAACCATGATCGATGTTTAAATGCTTTCTGTAAATAACCGGAGAATTGAAATTAAGAGTATAAGGTGTGGCACTTTGACCCGTAACCCGGAATACTCTGTCAATATCTACCACGAAGTTGTCCATATTGAAGGATGTACTACTTTGAGAGGCTTGCATTATACGGCCCAAGATATATTCTACGTCTACAGCCACCAAACGTCTGAACGGTATTACTACCCAAAAACCGTCCCCCTCATCTGACCCGAACCTGAAGGATAACCTCGTCCTGACTTCACGTTCGTCGCGTTCTGAAGGGCAAACTCCACAATACGTTCAACTACGCGTCGCAGTCCGTTGGTATACATGGATCCAGGATCAACACTGACCACGTACCGATTTCTAGTCAGGGCAGGGGTGGGGGTAGCAGTGCGCGCTCGAATGTTATATCATCTTCCACAGTATGAGAAGCTGCTGTGGAGGAAGTACCCGGAACTGAATAATGGGGCATATTTGAGGAAGGTACTATTCTGGGGGTTGTGTCGTAAGACGTAGAGGGTTTGGGGCTCTATTACTGGGAGTCTAACAACCGGCGTAATCCTGGCACGCTTTATACCTGACGTGGAGGGCTCTTCATCATGCTTCCGCTTTGAACTGTCGCATGCTACAGGTGTCGCTGGTGAGGGTTCGTCAGCGGGGAAGGGTTCTGTGGCTGCACGGTCATCGGGTTCGTCTGTGATATCGATGATGGGGGGCTGTAGATCGTCGTCATTCACGGTTCTGTGGAAAAAGAAAAACAAAATATAAGGAACAGCACTCAAAATTTGTAATATTTTGTAAATTACCCACTTAGGGGTGTGACGTGTTAGAGATGGAATCTGTAGAAAAATTCAGGTTCACAAACCCCTCAACATGTATTATATCTGGCCCTACAGGATGTGGAAAAACTGTATTTATGCTTAAAATCATTAAAGATAAGGGGGAGATGTTCTCAAAATTTGTGCATAAAGTAATATGGTATCTATTCGACGTATCAGTCAGTGTTCAACGAGTAAGAAGATGAAATTTTGTTCCACAAGGGTGTATATGACGTTAATTCGTTAAAAGATAATGAACATTCAGTTATTGTAATTGACGATCTCATGTTGGAAATGGATAAAACGTTTGCCGAGACATTTAAGTGTTCTCCCGCCATATTAACATAAGCGTATTCTTCATCAGCCAGAATCTATTTTTCAAAAATAGATACATGCGCGATGTGTCGCTAAATACACAATATCTAGTCTTATTCGCACAACGTAGAGATGTGTCACAAATTGGGGTATTAGCCAATCAAATGTTCCCGAATCAACGTAAGGAGTTTTTGGAGGTTTATAAAGAAGCCACAAGTCAGCGTTTTGGATATTTGCTTTGTGATCTTCATCCGCGAAACACGTTTAGGGTGCTTCTAAGAACGAATATATGCCCAAATGATCCTGAAACGGTGCATATTCCAGAATGACAAATAAGCTGAAGAAATATCGTGAATTAATAAAAATCTATCAACGATTGTCCGGGCTATAAAATGTAATGTGCCAATAACGCCCCCGCAGAAGGCTCGCTTACGTCGTTACAAGAACATAATACGTGCGCTCGCTCATAAAAGTCAAACAGTGGGTAAGAAAAAGAGGATTATTGTACAAAGAGGAGGATCATGCCTACCCATCTTATTTTCAGTTTTGGGTCCTTTACTGACTAGCTTAATATAATGAAGAAAGTGGTAGTGATTCCGCACGAGGTGTATGCATCATTACAAAGTTCAAAGATTCCAGACACGGCTCTAGAACCTCGTAAAAGTAGGCTTAAAAGAATGGAGAGCGAGTTGCTAGCCCTTTTAAACAGTGAAAAGTCACCTGATGATAAAGGATCTTGTACCAAGAGGCTTTGCAGAAATTTCTTAATGAGTACGAAGATTATAAGAATCCGACAAAGCTCCCCGTGGTTATTAGGCACAGCGCGAGCAGTGCTGAGCATGGCGACACAGGACCTGGGCCCGACGTTAGAGGTGACCAGCCAAAGAATAACGGAACGCAACACACCGAGCATGTATTAAAAAGCAGTCTCCCACATACATTGAGGAATAAAGGCTTAAGGCCTTATAATCTCTTGAGTGTGGACCCCATCATACAGTGGGCCGAAACAGGCGAGGTCAGTGTTGAAGGAACAAGGGTACAAGGATCCAAAATTGTTGACATTGTTCATGATCTGGTGAGAAAGTGGGACAGACCCTCACCAACAAAATGGAAGCATATTAAAGCAAGACTACAACAAATAAATGTCCCCAAAACATTGATAGGTAATCTGAATAGGTTAAAAGACCTGGATCGAGTCTCGCATGTGTCACAACTGAGTACGCCATCGCACCCAGCAACAGCGTCTCTGAAGAAGAGAAAGAAGAAAACAAACGGCCAACCTTATCCACGTGTGTCTAAAATACGCAAGTGGCTAACATATTAAGTAAACGCTATTATGACATTTCTAACCCCGCCTCCTATGGTGGCGTTAATAGACTGTACAGTAGGGTGGCCCACTTTTCAATTTTTTTTTAAAAGTATAGGCTATCGTAGTTTTTCCCATTATTTGGCACTATACTAGCACATTGGTACCATTTTTACAAAAATTGATCAATATTTAGGGGTCTCGCATCGACCTTGAACTTACGAGTTTTTTTTTTTAAATGCGTACTTTTTAACTTTTTACTGAATCAAGATAAATCATTAAGTAGGGATGTTTTCTGAATCCTCTTGATGAGAGAAGTCGTTTGGTGTGCCTTCCAATGTCATACGACTAATGGTGTAAAAGTTGTGCCTGTATACAGGTAATACCAATGTGCTAGTATAGTGCCAAATAATGGGAAAAACCACGATCACCTATACTTTTCAAAAAAATCAGCGAATAGCAGACAGATAAGGAAGAAAGAAACAATAACTTAAACAATCACTTTTGCATTGTATGGACCACTATCACACGTCACTGGCTGCAACGTTGTCCCTCTGTGCTATGTCATCGTGGCGAGTGATGACTTCTTGAAGTCGCCGAGCTCTTTCCGGTTCTTTTCCACCACTTGCAGAAGATCCTGCAGCTGTGCCTCGTCCTTTGTGACCGTGTTCGCATAGTCTTGTATCAGTTGGACTCCTCTTTCAGCGACGTCATTGGTGACCTGGAGATTAGAGATTACATCCTTCAGACGACAAAAGTCCTCGTTCTCGTCCCACTTATCAGTTGGCAGGGTGAGCCACGAAGACCCATACATCTTCAGACCTGCAAATAAGAACCAGGAGGACTCGTCGATCAGGTCGGGGAGTAGCGTCATCTCGTCGACTGAGACGTTCTCGTATGTGAAGTCTTTGGGTACAGGGAGGTGGGACAGCTTCTCTGCCATCTGTTGCTTCACAGTGCCATCCACCTTGTTGCTGCATAGAGCGAAGATGACGGTCTGAGGCCTCAGATACCAGAAGTGCCGCCTCATCACTGCCAGTGACGCTTCTGCCACCTCGCGGTCCACTGCCCTATACCTCAGAAAACGCTGGTATAGTACCAGGTCATTCAACGGCGCATCAGCTGCTACAGGGGCCGCCAACCAAGCTGGTACGTACAGAAGAGCGATGAACACCACGATCCTGTGCAGTTTGTCGACCAGCTCGGCGTCGAACTCCAGCTGCCTACTGAACATCAGCAGTTTTGTGTAGTAGATGACCTGAAACAGAATAGGCACCATTGTAAGTAAGACAGGTTTATTGTTACCAATTACTTTGTTTGTGTTATAATGAAATGTTTATCTTTGAATAACATTTAAACTTATCTCTAGATTATTTTTGTTTGAAAATACTAACTTTAGCCATCCATCTTGCGTGGTGGTAGGCTCCTGGGCGCATGAGGTGAATGCCACGGCGTGGTTGTGTCCCGAGTACCAGGCGCGTGATCTTTGCCACTTCCCGGTAATCGTCTCTGACGAAACCGGCGCGTCAGTTTCTCGTTTTCTGCTCTTTTGGAGTAAGTGCAACTCTTTCCACAATGCCTCTAGCTTCCGTTCGCAGTTGAGCTTTGTGATTGTTTTAATGCGGGCCATGTTCCAAAACTTGAAGACGTTGTTTACGGTTTCTTTGAATGCGTCTTTCCTGTTAGCAGTGAACTGGATAACACTGAAGAAGTATTGCAAAACCTGCCGTGTTGTTGGCAATTCGCTACCACTGATGGAGGACGACGGTTGGCCAACTAAAAAAATTTCCGAGGCCGATCTTAGAGGAGGTAGCGATGTTATTTTCGCCTTTCCTTTTGATGACTCTCTATTTGTAGCTTCAAGAGTTCTTCCAGTTATGGTTGCCATCGATTTGTCCATGACAAAGGATGAGGAACTCAGACAGAATTTCAAAATGTTATGATCTGCAAAAAAAGAAATAGGTTAGGTACCTGGCACAGGCATAGTGCATTTTCTAATTACCTATATACATTATACATTCCGCCCGGGTATGGTGACTCATTTTTTTGAAAAGTATAGGTGATCGTGGTTTTTCCCATTATTTGGCACATACTAGCACATTGGTATTACCTGTATACAGGCACAACCTTTAAACCGTTAGTCGTATGACATTGGCAGGCACACCTAACGACTTCTCTCATTAAGAGGATTCAGAAAACATCCCTACTAAATGATTTATCTTGATTCAGTAAAAAGTTAAAAAGTACACATTTAAAAAAAAAAACTAGTAATTTCAAGGTCGATGCGAGACCCCTAAATATTGATCAATTTTTGTAAAAATGGTACCAATGTGCTAGTATAGTGCCAAATAATGGGAAAAACTACGATCACCTATACTTTTCAAAAAAAATTGAAAAGTGGGCCACCCTACTGTACAGAGGTGTTTACGGTGTAAGGAAAAAAGATGTTTAGCGGTTTTTGCGAGAACAGGATGTATATACGCTTCATAAACCGGTGAGAAAAAGGTTTAAAACGGCCAAGACAACCGCGGATTCGATTGACTCTATTTGGCAAGCGGATTTAACAGACATGCAAAGATATTCAGTGTATTATGACGGATACCGCTACACCCTATTCATAATAGATGTATTCTCTAGATATCTGTGGCTAATTCCCCTGGAATTTATAGGTCGCGCTTTTCAGAACATGCTAAGAGAGTTTAATATCAGTTACTACACTAGCAGTTCTATACATAAGGCCTCTTTAGCTGAAAGAGTTCAACGTACCATAAAGGAACGCATGCATCGCTATTTTACACATAAAAACACATACAGATATATAAACGTTCTTGGGAATTTGCATCGTCATACAACCGTTCACACCACCGTACGATTGGTACAACACCTAACGACGTTTTAGAAAGAGGTACGCTGCCAGAGGTACGCTGCTGCAATAATGAAGCTTAGATAGTATGCAACATGGCGACTAGCCACTTCTATGTCACACTCCCGTCCTCCTCCTCTCTGTCTGTACATCCTAACAACACTCTGACCAACTTTGTGACAGAACTCCACGGACCCATTGAATTGGAGCGTGATTCGTATGAGGTGGGTTTACGTGAACTCCAGTTAGTCTCCAAATTTTTAATTCTTGAAAATGAGCAAATCATATTTCTGATCCTTAGAAGAATCGATGAGTTCGAAAAATTAGACATAACCTTAGCCGATACTATGCGATCAGTACTGCCCGGAGAGGTACAGTACTTAGCACAAATGTTTCGCTCGGAATCGGCCATTATGATATAGCCATTGACATTGTGACAGGGTTAAACAAGAGTCTTGAAAAGTCGTACCTGACAAACGATTTACTTTTTGAAGTCGTAAACATAGACATGCTTGCATGCACATTGAAGTTAAAATCAACGCTTCGTAGAAATATTAAAGACAAAGAGCTGTTCACAATTGTGGCAGAGAGTCGATATAGCGCAGCTATCCAAAGAGATACCTTTCACGAGGCACAGCATGACATGTCTAGCTTAATGTACCAATTGAAGATGGAGAAATTGGGTGAAAGCTCTCCACCTCCAGACATATGCTACATTTACAGCAATATCGTAGAGCACCAATTTGTTGGGGACACCCAGGCCCGCCTGCTGCGCATTGCACACATCCCCAACCATAGCGGGAAAAGTTTGAGCATTACATATGACAAGCCCCATTATGTGAGTGTTGCGACTAATCTATTAACCAACATCTTGATATATATAAGAACGATTCAGGGAAAATTTTCCCATTCTGTGATGGGAGCGTAACAGTGAAACTACACTTTCGTCGTTTATAATGCCCCGAAGGCGAGATATCAGCGTGGGAGTGGGGTTGGATCCATTTTTTTCAATCATACTACGCACCGCTGTCCCACTGTTGAAGAGGGGTGCTAGATACCTCGGGAGGAAGGCGTTACGAACAGGTTTTAACGCGGCAGAAGACATAATGGGTGGAAATAAGCCTAAAGAAGCTCTAAAAAAAATTTAAAACGTACACGGGACGAAATCATCAAAGATGCAAAGAGAAAAATGCGTGGTGGCGGAAAGAAGAGAGCTGTCGGGAAGAAGGGGTTACCATCACATGGCGCTAAACGTAAATGGACATCAAAAAAGAAGTGCTCTAAGCGTATGAAACCTATGGCTGATCACTTTTTTAACTGATATACGTGAGGACACTACTCTCACGAATCATAGGGTGATTACTAGTTGTCGAGAGAGGTGGCACTATTTCTGACTCGTCATGGCGCGTTTCATCCATCCGCGTAGTTCACAATGCTGTAAATCGGAACTGTCCCTCTTTGATATGCCCCCACTCAGGTCTCTATTGAGCATAGCAACTTTATTACAATTAACCCTTTAAACACAATTAGTTCACCGAGTGCCCCAATAGAATTCGTGATACCCAGCTCAGGCCCTTACTTTTTTGACCCGAGCTGACTGCATGCACATGTACGCTAAACTGCGTATAGCCCATTCTGATGGGACGGACTGCGATGATAGTTCCTCAGCATACCCTGAAATCAACTTTTTACACTCCATATTCAGCCAGTGTGAGGTGTATTTAAATCAGGTTAACATCTCGGCAGGAATGGGGTATTATTACCTACGAGCCTATCTGGAAAATGTCCTCAACTTTTCAAAAGATGCGAAGGACCCCTTTTTAACCGCCGAGGGATATTACCAGACTAAAGATGAAAATGGTATAAAGGATAAATTTAAAAATTCTAAAAAAGATATATTAGTGTTTTGGACGTCTTCACACAGATTTCACATTCCAGGAGAAACTGCTTATGAACGGGGTGGATATGAAGTTGAAGCTCAACCGCACGAGTCCTGAGATCTGCATAAATCTGGGGTCTGATCAAGAAGATGGCGCGAAACTCGTTATGATTCACATCATGGAGGCGTATTTGCGTGGACGCCGAGTGAAATTAAGTTCGCCAAAACAAATAGAAATTGAGAAAGACTTAATACACGCCACAGTAAAATACACAATTAAGAGAGTACAGATCAAACTGGACACGGTGCTCGCCGGGTTGGCCTCGAAGCATCTAGAAAAGAAAACGTGGCCCTTGGAGTCCTACTTAAAAGGATATTAATTGGAATGCAGGACCACGCCTCGACGAATGGAAAATATAAAAAGAGTGCCTTAAATTCGAGAATTTCGGCCTTGAAAATATAACTATACGTAAATGGCATAGCGTTGGGAGGGACTACGATTACGGACTACTCATCAGACGCTGTGTTCCAGCTCTGCGCGAGAGCTTATAGTATTCTGGCTCATAATACAGATGCCTGTGACGAACTTGGGTTTGGCGTAATGCAGAAAAAGTTTGTCGAAGAATTTAACATTTATTCATTTGATGTTTCGCCTGACTTGTCTGCTGGCGTAAATACGCACTTAAGTCCACAACAGAGTGGGAATATCTCAGTCAGGTTGGAATTTGCCAAGCATATATACGTTCCTATTAGTGTACTCGTGTACCTCGAATCACAAGCACTAATAGAAGTTGATCGTTTCAGGAACGTGGTCAGAGACTTTTAAAATGGACGCCAATACACTCCAGAGAGTAGTGAAAAGTGGTAGAATCACACGTTCCAAATTTATCGGTGTGTTTGCGAAGAATGAAATATTGAAATTGACGACTACGGGAAACTGGTACGGGATTATCGTTAACACTGACATTGTGAGGGGTGAGGGGATTAATTGGTTTACAATCTATTTTAAAAATAGGGAAAGAATGTACTATTTTGACTCACTCGGCACTCAGCCCTTGAATGATCCTGTTATAGTAAATTTAATCGAGCAGATACATGCACCTGAGATTGTATGGAATCCGCATCGCCTTCAAGAATATTATAGTAACACGTGCGGCATGTACACCCTCTCATTTCTCATGCACATGTCACGTGGGAAGGGTTTTATAAATTTTTTAAAATTATTCGATTTGTGCTACACAGAAATGAATGATAAAATGGTATGCAGACAGATAAAAAAAAGGTTCCCACATGTTAGCACCCGCTGTATTGTGTAAAGGCCTATTTGTAACCATTAACGCTTATTTAATGCACACTGGTTCCGCTTTGTACATGTTTTCTACCATTTAATAAATTAACTGAAAATACAATGTGTTTTGTTCTGAACCCCCAAAAATACTTACATTAGTTTCTCGGTGACCTGGCATTCGTTGGACCGGATGTGAGTCAATACCTCGACCTCTGTGTTCAGATCGCTGGTTTGGTTGTGGGGTAAAGCAGCCATATCATTTATTCCCCTTTCATCTAAACGAAAAGTAGCTATAACACGATCAAGTTCCGCATCGGTCCTATAAAGTTAAGTAAAAATAAAGTTTAATCAAAGAGCTACAATAAGAGAAAATGCCACGAATTTTAAAAATTATAATAAAAAAGCAGATATCCTGGGAGTTTTCAAAAGTAAGAGTGCTAAGACATCGTCTGCCGACACCGGGTCTCGGTCCCGGGCCGTCAGGCAATTCTTAATAGTTTTTAATATTTCTAAAATCCTACTGGGGAGCTGTCTTTAAATTTTTAAATTATCGTGAAATATAAAAATAAAAACTATATATATATATATATATATATATTTGCCGAAATAATCACGAAGGAAACAGAGAATGAGACAATAATTAAAAATATTTTTTCAAAACGCATTTATTGTGGCCTTTTATAAGCTAACATTGATTGAAATGTTATATATAGACCGATAATAAAGCATAAACTATTTTCAAAACGCATTTATTATGGCACTTAGAAGTTAACACTGAATGAACCGCATAGCATCACCATATATATATATATATATATACCGAAATAACCGGGAAGGAAACAGACAATAATTAAAAACATTGAATGAACCGGAGTATATAATTACTTACATTTCAAATGAATTGTCCGTTGGATCTTGCAAAGAATCGCAAATTTCTGTAACAACTTGCGTGGGTAGAAGTTCATTCTGTTCCATCGCGTTGAAAAGGTGGAGCGCGGCTGTTGGGTAGAAATCGCCTCTTCAAACAAATCGGGGGAGCTGTAGAGCGACTCTTGGCTCATGGTGTATATTTCAAAAGCACTAAGAAAGAAAAATCAAAGAAATGAGGCTCTGAGATGAAAATGTCCCCTTTTATAAATGGGATCGTGATCAACCTATAACACACGAAACGCTAGCTTTCTATTGGCTATCTGTGAGTTTTGGGCGGGGCTTGACGCGTAGGCCTGCATAGCGGCCAAACAGAGGTCCTGGGCTCCGCCCACAGTGCTGTGATTGGCTGCCCCGTGAAATCTGGGGCGTGTCAGATATTCCCATTCGTATAGAGAGAGAGAAACGCTTTGTTTTTTATCTTGTATTCGGCCGAGAGAGAGAGAAGCGAGAGGGAGAGAGGTAGATGAGGGTGGTTTGTGAATCGGTTTATGGTGCCCTATCTAAAATAGTATCAGGAAAATTTATTGTCTCTGAAATATAAAACTGGAAGGTAATTTCAGATTCAATTACCCATGAAGCAAAAACAACCAGCACACAAAGTTCGAGACAATTCCTCTCATCTGTAAAGTTTATTGTATCCCGGAATTCTTATACGATACAATAAATAAATTTTAAAAAATAGCAGAGTATTTCGGGTTGCGGGTCATTAATACCCAAAGTTTATGATCTCGAAATAAACTCCTGCGAAAAGAAGTTTATATTGGAATTTTAAAATCGATATTATCTATTGCTTCCGCCAAACTGCCGCCACTAAACGCAATTTTCAGAACGATGTTTAATATATAATTGTATATATATATATATATATAATATATATAGCGAGAGAGAGAGAGAGAAAGAGGGAGAGAGAGCGAGAGGGAGAGAGAGAGAGAGAGAGCGAAAGAGTGAGAGAGAGCGAGAGGTAGAGAGAGAGAGAGAGAGATAGAGAGATTTGTACATATATACATATATAGGATCACCTTTGCTTTCGATACAATAAATAAATTTTAAAAAAATAACAGAGATGTGTAATGTAGCGGTTCATTAAACACCAAAGTTCATTTCGATATCACAAACTCCTGCGCCAAACGCAATTTTCAGAACGCTGTTTAATATAATTATATATATATATATATATATATATATTATATATAGCGAGAGAGAGAGAGAGTTACAAGGAGTTACAAGGAAAAGAAGTACCTCAAAAGGCCTTGCGGTCCATACCGAGGAGGTACAATGGCAACGGGTGCCAGGGAAAATTTTTTAAAAGTTTATTTTTCTTTCAACTATCCTAGCAGTAGTAGAAAACTGGATAGAAAAGTAGAAGGCTCTCTCCCCACCCTCCGCTCCCTCCCTGCCAGAGGCAGGTACGGAAAAAGGTTGAAGAAAATACCTTGACCCTGGAAAAGTAGCCAAGGAAATTTTACAGGAAAGTGGAGAATATATAAATAGCTCTATATTTAGCTTGCTCACAGAGACACCGTGCAAGCGATCTCCTGCAGAGTTTTCTTATGTTTTAGTCTTAAACTATGAGAGTATTCAGTACTTTGTCTAGCCTATTTTTAAACACATTTACATTTTGACTGGAAACAACCTCTGAGGGAAGTTGGTTCCAGATATTAACTATTTTATAGGAAAAGAAATTTCCGCAGACTGAGGTCCTAAATGTCTTTACACACTCAAATAGTGTGCAAGATTTCGTCTACCCTTTTCTTGAACTGATCCACAGAGGAACTGTTCACCACTTTCGAAGGTAACCTGTTCCATGTGTCACAGATCTTATACGTAAAGTAATTCCCACACACACTAGTCCTAAACCGTTTCAAATCCAAATTCCAACCATTGTTGCGAGTTGGGTTATCATTTAAACTAAACATACTTCTAAAATCGACATCGTTGAACCCGCGTAAGAGCTTGAAAACCTCGATCAGTTGACCGCGCAGCCTCCGAGTTTCAAGCGAAAACAAGTTCAGGGCGCGTAACCGTCGATTGTAGCCCATATGCCTAACGGAAGGGATTAACTTTGTGGCCCTCGCCTGCACTCGCTCCAGCCTCTCAATATCTTTCCTGAGGGTGGGCGACCAGAACTGCACAGCATACTCCTGGTGCGGCCGAACAAGGGAATTGTACAGTGAGAGCACAATCTCCTTGTTCCGAAACTGAAATTGCCTCCTGATATAACCCAATAGTTTCTGGGCTTTCTTTTCCACCTCTACACACTGTTTCGTAAACTTAAGGTCGCTGCTAATTAGCACACCCAAGTCCTTTTCTAAATCAGTCACCTCGATATTACTACCCAACATCGAGTAGTCCGACTTGGGATTGGCGTAGCCAATGTGCATCACTTTGCATTTACCCAAGTTAAACGGCATTTGCCATTTTTCGGACCACTCTCCTATCCTACCTAGGGAGAGAGAGCGAGAGGGAGAGAGGGAGAGAGAAAGAGAGAGAGAGGGAGAGGGAGAGAGAGAGAGCGAGAGAGAGAGAGAGAGAGAGAGAGAGAGATCCCTGCTTGGGAACCCTGGTTACCAATTTATCTACCAACCGTCTAAGGATGCGCCGCCACCGGGTCTCGAACCCGGGGCATATAATCATGTGTGCGTGATATTTTATGGGCGTATAGACGGGTGTGTACGTGCCAAAACGAGGTGTATACACTGTGCCAACTGGCTGATTGTGCTGGAGGCATGGTCTGATTAGGGGCCTATAAGACAACGCCCTCTCGGCTGAAGCCTTAATATGCGCTTGGCTCCTGCCAGGCGAACACCTCTCTTCCTCTCTCCCTTCCTCTCTTTGTCTTGGGGGATAACTCCCCCTCCAAGTTGCATAACCCCTTGTTGCTCTTGCAACATTCCGCCCTCCCCCATTTGGGGATGGCTTGCAACAAGGCGGAGTTGGCACTGGCACTGGTGCCAGCATTCTTGCAACATTGATCAACATTTGCAATTGCATTGCACTCTCTCCTTTTGCACCCATACTACTATTCCCTTTCGGGATTTCGATGAAACTTTTCCTATTGCGCTAAACATATCGAAAGCTTTTCATAGAGTTTGGCACAAATTTTTAATTTCCAAACTGCCCCCCTTCGGTTTCTATCCTTCTATCTGTTCCTTCATCTCTAATTTCCTTTCTGGCCGATCTATAGCTGCAGTTGTAGATGGCCACTATTCTTCTCCTAAAGCTATTAACAGTGGTGTTCCTCAGGGTTCTGTCCTGTCACCTATTCTTTTCCTTTTATTTATTAATGATGTTTTAATTCGCACTTTCTGTCCTATTCACTCCTATGCCGATGATTCCACTCTTCACTTCTACCCGATTTCCAAAGTGTCCCTCACAGCAGTAGCTTCATGATACCCGTAGGACAGGTATGGGACATCTGACATCTGATCTTTCTGCTATATCTGATTGGGGCAAAGAAAACCATGTGGCTTACAATGCCTCAAAATCTCAGTTCCTCCATCTGTCTACTCGTCACAATCTTCCATACGACTATCCCTTTACCTTCAACAACACACAACTGAATCCTTCCTCTTCTCTTAACATTCTTGGCGTTTCCTTTTCTCGTGATCTTTCCTGGAAAAATCACATGTACTCTTTTTGTAAAACAGCTTCTAAGAGGTTAGGTGTGCTGTACCGCCTCCGCGGTTTCTTCACACACCACTCAGTTGCTGTCTCTGTACAGAGGTCTTTTTCGCCCCTGTATGGAGTATGCTTCTCATGTGTGGTGTGATCCAACCCACACAGCCGTACTTGACCGGGTGGAATCAAAGGCTTTTCGTCTCATCAATTCCCTGCCTCTTATTGATTGTCTTCAATCTCTCTCTCTTCGTGGCAGTGTTGCCTCACTCTCTCTTTACTATCGCTATCATAACGGACATTGCTCTTCTGAACTCTCTAACTGCATGCCTACTCCTTTAAGGAGAGCACGGAGTACCAGACTTTCTACACGTTCTCATTCCTTTTCTGTCCAACTATCTAATGCAAAGGTTAATCGGTATTTTCAGTCTTTCATCCACTCAACCGGTGAGCTCTGGAACAATCTTCCTCAATCCATCTTTCAAATGCAGTGTCTAGGCACCTCGAAAAGCCCGGACCTTGATTTTGGCTCTCTTCTTCTTCTTTTGTAGGCGTTTGCCCTTAGCCCCTCCTTCCTGCATAAAAAAAAGATGACCCGAGCAAGGTGATCGATTACCGACGAGGCGAGACGAGAGAGAGAGAGAGAGAGAGAGAGAGAGAGAGAGAGAGAGAGAAACCCGATTGCGCTGCGATTTGAAGATTTGAGTGCAGGACAGTTTTGAGCGAATTTGGTCTTCTGGTATTTTCCAACAGTCTTGTCTCATTGTTTAGATGCTTGGCTTAACGTGCGTCTTACTACTCGGTAGGCAAACCACGAGAGTTTGAACGATTCTTTAAGACTTTACTCTCGATACAGGTGCAGAGTAGGTTCGTTGTGAAATGGCCTACGGCCAAGTGATCGTTTGATCAATGCCACGTAGGGAATCTTTCATCGGTACGTGGGGACAACGCTCATTGAAAAGACGAACTCAGGTTGAGATGCGAGTCGGCGACTTTCGTCTTCAACTTCTAGAACTGCAATCACGTTCAATTCCAGTGCGTGGCTCTGTTTTCATTATATCTCCGTTTACTCGATCTTTCTGAATTGAACGGCAAAACATTCGCCATTACCCTGTGGAGAGAGAACGGAACTGTGACGCGTGCTGAATCCGTTGCATACGCAATGCAACCCTCGCATTCCAGAAAAGTGACGAGCGTTGACACGATTGAAAATTTAAATATCTTTGTTGTCAGTTCCTGACAGACAAAAGGCAGGGAGTAGTACTAAAATAATAATAATAATTTAAGAAAATTTGAACGATACTTATTATCATTTTGCAAAATTTAAACGGAATATCTGAACTGTTGCAATTTTACGAAATGTTCAATATTCATGAACGAGGGCCACTCAATATATTTTGCCCCACCTTTTTTTTTTCTTTCCAAATTTTCTTGTAAGTTCCAGAAATTTTGTACACAACTAGTTACCTTTTTTGCAAGTTTTTATTTTTCCACATAGTTTCCATTCTTCTCTACGGCTTTCCTCCACCTCGAAACAAGGGCCTTTATTCCTTGCTGGTAAGTCCCCTGGGTTACGCTGGAGCCACCTCTTAACCTCCTCAACAACCTCATCGTCACTCTGAAACTTTCTTCCACGAATAGCATCCTTCATTGGCCCAAATAAACGGAAGTCTGAAGGTGTCAGATCCGGGCTGTTTGGAGGGTGGGGTAACACAGTCAAGCGCATTTTTGTTATGGCCTCTCTTGTTTGCAAACTGTTGTGTGGTCTTGCGTTATCGTGCAAAAGAAGGACGTCTTCCAGTTTTCTCTCCTGTCGAACTCACTTTATACGTCTCTGGAGTCTCTGTAGGGTAGCAATATATGCCTCTGAGTTGATTGCCTGTCCTTTCTTCATAATGTCCACCAGAATCAGCCCTTTCATGTCCCAGAAGATGGTGGTCATAACCTTTCCTGCAGAGGGAGACTTTTTGAACTTTTTCTTGCGTGGGGAGTCTGCGTGATGCCACTCCATGGATTGGCGTTTTGTTTCAGGTGCAAAGTGGTGTACCCAAGTCTCATCCCCAGTCACAATTCGTGAAAGGAAGTCATCTCCTTCTGTCTCGTATCAAACCAACGACTCAAAAACAATTTCTTTTCTTTGGGCTTTGTAATCTTCAGTTAGTTCGCGAGGAACAAATCGTGAACACACTTTTGAGTATCCCAGTGGCTGAATTATCGTATTCACACTTCCTTCACTAATTCCTAGCTCCAGTGATAGCTCCTTGTATGTGACGCGCTGATTTGATCAAATGGTGCTGTTAGCACGTTGCACAGTGTGAGATGTCACAGCCGATGCCGGGCGACGGCTGCGTGTCTCATCATCGAGGCTGGCTCTCCCTCTCCCCGATGATCTCACACGTTTAGACCAGCGTCCAACTGTGCTTCGATCAACAACAGCATCTCCGTAAACGTTTTGTAGACGTTTGTGAATATTTCCAACTGTTTCCTTCTCTGCGGTTAAGAACTCGATAACAGCTCTCTGTTTACGATGCACATCACTGTCAGACGCCATTTTCGAAACTGCGTTAACCATCGGTTTTATACAAGGGCGTTTAAAAGTGGTTTTACGCAAGGAGGGGAGGTTCAAAGTGGAAAAATCCGGTTATGTGAAGCGCAGAAAGTTCAAACTTACGGCCCAAAAGACATTTCAGCCCCATGGCCTACTATTTAGCTAAGAAAAAAGGGTGGGGCAAAATATATTGAGTGCCCCTAGTATACTGTAGAATTGATGTTCTTTAATGCCTTCATGTAAATTGAATATTATTATTATTATTATTATTATTATTATTATTTTTATTATTATTGTTGGTTGTTGTTATCATCATTATGATTAATGTTCTGAATGGAAGTTGTAAAATTTATGCTCCGAAATGTTCTCATGTACCTCGATTATTATTATTATCATTATTATCATTATTGTTATGTCTACAGCAACCATGTAACGGTATAATTTGGAAGAAATTTTCCATGTATTAGTTTTATGGTTCTACTTATTTAATAACTTTGTTGCTCAAACTTATTTTCTTGCGGTGGGGGCGAGTGTAATGATTTCTAATAAATTTAATAAATGGCACCGAGAGAAATGTTTGTAATGAACATTGTTAATGTACCATTTTTATAAGTATTTCAAATTAAACTTTTTAATATAACGCTTTTTTATATAGTCGTTTTGGAAAGATAAATTTAAAATGTCTGTTGAATGTAACTTCTCAGAAAATGTAACCACTTTTATATTTTTTGTGGGTGTTTCGGTTGGGAATGGGGGACAAGAGCTGCCCTTTAGGGAAGAAGTTGGGAAAAACCCTCTACAAGGGTGCCATAAGATCCTACATACGAGTAGTTGAATTCTAGATTTTGTTCATTCGGGATCACAGGTTTTTGGGGCTCTCAAAATTTTGTAAGTATAGCTTATCAGTTTAGTGTTAATCGCAAATTACCAAATTCTCTCTCTCTCTCGGTGCTGTTTTATGTAATAACTAATAACGTTCGCCCTTGCCCAAAGGCTTGAAATCCTTAAATAATTTAGTTATTTTAATAAACATAAACTCCAACCGGTAAGTTATTTCGTCAATCCTTAAGGTTGTGTCAGTGAAAAGTCGGCTGGTAAAGCTGGATAGATATTCATTTCCCTGTTGCACTCTTAATATATCGGCCAAATAGGCCCTTTAATAAATAAAACACTACACTCTAACTGCATGCCTCCTCCTTTAAGGAGAGCACGCAGTACCAGACTTTCGACACATTCTCATTCCTTTTCTATCCAACTCTCTAACGCAAAGGTTAATCGGTATTTTCAATCTTTCATCTAGTCAACTGGTGAACTCTGGAACAATCTTCCTCAATCCATCTCTCCCCCTGTCTATGACCTCCAATCTTTCAAACGCAGAGTGTCCAGGCACCTCGAAAACCCTGGACCTTGATTTTGGTTTTCTTTCTCTTCTATTTTGGGGGTGGGGAGCTTTTGCTGGCGTTGCCCTTGGCCTCTCCTTCCTGCATAAAAAAATATATACACATATGCAGTATATACTCGGTTGGAAAAGTCCTGTCCTCCTTTTGTGATTGAAAGCCAGACGAAACAATTACAGAGATTTAAATTCTCCACAAATGTCGCTCAAGGAGTTACCATTGAGACCAATGTATAATTTCTGAAGGAAATCTTTTTAAGAAATAATACACTATGTGCATTATGGCAGTCGTTGTTTTTTTAAGTTCAAGGGCACTGACTGGTTATAATTATAATATTTATAATATGCACTGCTTCTTAAAATGCGTTTCCACGTAAATGGTTACCCAAAAATTGGTTTCCATGGTAACTGGGCAGCTTTGAAGGCCCTAAATCTACAAAATTAATGTCTCTTATTCTTTGTCCTATTACCTTGTTTGTTCGTACGAAGACAAAAATCATACCCCTAAACAACAACTCACCACCGTTAAAATTTCCGACTATACATCAGTGGCTGCAAATACGAGCATGAAAGTGGTTTTTATGACGACAGCTTTCGGTTATGACTCTCTTATTCAGTACTTCGTACTTGATCGCATTAAAACTGTTCGTCTCCGCAGACGTTCTCTTCTCGATTATTCCATTAATGTCGCCCCGAAAGTTTCCAAGTCTTTCAAAACAATGTGAAAATCGATTAGAAGAAATTGATAAGAATCGAATTACCGAAAAAAGAAAACTGGTCCAAAGTTTCTCCATTTTTATTAAAAACTTTTTAAGAGTTGTAAATTAAAAAAAATACATAGAACTGCATATAGTGTATACAGAAGAAATATAATGCCCATTAAAATATAAAGGAGTTCTACATAGACCTATTTATACTGCTGTATAAACATAAATAACAAATTAAAATGGTGTGTGTGTGTGTGTGTGTGTATATATACATACACACACAGTGGCGCTCATAAGTATTCGTACAGAGAAATATTTCAGTTATATTCTTCCTTATCTTTTGTACCATGCAGAGGATAGTTAAGAAAGTTTACCGCTAGCTTGAAAAAATTTAACAAATAAAAAAAATTAGTTTAACTCCAACATATAATGTAATTGTAAAACATCAAAGAATTTGAGGAAAATAAAAGTTAAAATGCAAAAGTTTTCGTACATTTATTTACAAAATTATTTAATACTACAGTATGTGTGCTCACCTTCTGCTTGAATGATTTCAGTGATTCGTTTTGGATATTTTTGTACAATGTTTCGACATCTCTCAGGAGAAATTTCAGACCATTCTTTTGAAGAAAATTCATACAATTCGTTCAGACTCGAAGGAGTTTCTCTTGTGGACCGCTTTTTTTCAATCAAACCATAAGTTCTCGATTAAATTGAGATCTGAACTTTGACTGGGCCACTCGAGAAGCTTGAAATTCTTTTGTTGAAGCCATTTCATGGTGTTTTTACGTTTATGTTTTGGATCATTTTTTTGATACAGTAGCCAGTTGGGGCCCATTCGCAAATCCCGGGCTGAAGACAATACATTTTCTTCTAAAATTTCCTGATATTTCTTCGAATTCAAGATTCCACTGATGACAGCAAACTTTCCTGGACCACTAAAGCACTAAAACATCCCAAATGAAGCAAACTACCACAACCATGTTTAATCACAGGAAGGATGTTTTTTTACTTGAATGCAGTATTTGATTTTCGCCAAACATACCGTTGCTCATTGTTCCCGAATAATTCAATTTTGGTCGCGTCTGCCCAGAGAACTTTCTTCCACAATGCAAATCCATCGTTTTGATGATCCTTGGCGTACATAAAACGAGCTTCTTTGTGTGCTTTTCGTAGTAGAGGTTTTCTTCGTACAACTTTTTCATGCAGACCATTCTTTCTTAATGTATGACGTACAGTCCAGAGAGAGACAGCGATCTTAGTCTTAATGTTTGGCAAATATCACCTGCAGTCACTCGTGGAATCACAGCAGCCATTCTTTCAATCCGTCTATCTGTACGCTCTGAAATCTTAGAAGGTCGTCCACACCTTGGGAGAGTTTTGATTGCTCCAAAGCCTTTCCATTTCTTTGTAACTGCAGCAACCGTCGGAAATGGAATTCGAAATTCTTGTATATTCCTATAATTCTTTCCAGACTCGTGTGCAGCAATAACAGATCTCTTGAGATCAGTAGACAGCTCTTTACTACAACGCCACATTGCTTACTAATGGCTTGTACAGTCATCCGTCTTTCGTGAAGATCACAGAAAATTTTCTAGAATTTAGAATTGCCAACAGTCTCTAATCAATAGACAGCCAACTACTGATAAAAACTTCAAACTCTTCAAGCCTCAGGTGGACACAAAAAGTATTAAATAATTTCGTAAATAAAAGTACAAAAACCTTTGCATTTTAACTTTTTATTTTCCTTAAATTCTTTGATATTTTACATTATATGGTGATTTTTTTATTTGTTAAAGTTCTCCAAACGAGCGGTAAACTTTTCATACCTATCCTATGCATGATACAAAAGATAAGGACGAATATAAATGAAATATTTCTCTGTACGAATATTTATGAGCGCCACTGTGTGTGTGTGTGTGTGTGTGTGTGTGTGTGTATATATATATATATATATATATATATATATAGAGTGCTCAGTTCCCATGGAACTGAAAACCATTCACAAAGGAAATATTTGTTTTTCTTATTTCCTTTTTTTTATGATAAGGTTGTGAGTTTGGCATTTGTATATGACGTATGAAGCAATAGGATCAACCTTAAATCTAGAATTCAGTCATATGGGGTACTTTAGCTGTAATAATTTATAAATATCTGTGATTTAATGTATAAAGTTAGGACAAAATTAATTATAATAAAACACAATATTTATGTACATATCACGAATTTGTAGAACGCTGTTCAATATTTATATTGTATAGGGTGGCCACAAAGTCCCTTTGCATAAAAAACAAGGGCAACGTATAGATACGCTATAATTTCACTGCAAAGAGACTTTGTGGCCACTCTGTAGACGTTTTAGAAGGTTGGGTTATTTGGGTAAGTTTAGAAAAGGTAGTAGCCCTGTAATGATATTAATCTAAAGCAGGCATTTGGACACAGAACAAGTGGGTCAATCGAGGAAAATTAAACATTAATATGCTTTATTTAGCATTCAAAACATACATTGTAATCTTAATATTATAAAATGGCTACAAAAGTGAAAAAAATAACTACAGACAACTCGCGAATCCGCTTCTTCGCATTAACCCGCTCTATACAGGGTGTTTCAGGAGGAAAGGTCAATACTTCAGGAGGTGATAGTATCGGTTATTGTGAGAAAAAAGTTCATATGAACATGTGTCTAATTCTGAATGGTTACGGAGATAGAGCTGTTTGAATCTACAAATACAAAAACATTGTTAATGGTAATCAAGAAAGAGAAACCAATTACTGTTTCTAACATTTAATGTTTAAACATTGGCATTTTGAATGGTATCAGATACAGAAATGACAAATTTGTTAGTTTAAAATACGTTTTCGAAAATCCCACCGTCAACCTCAATGCACTTTGCAACTCGTGTGCGAAGATCGCGTGTTGTTCGTCTGAGTTGATCTTGAAGTTCCTTTATGCGGGTAGCAGCATCCAAAACGCGCGCGAGCAATTCGTCTCGTGTATCCACCTTTCTTTTGTAAACTTGACTTTTCATCCACCCCTACAAACAATAATAATCTAACGGAGAGAGGTCTGGAGACATTGGTGACCATTGAATGGGACCACCGCGGCCGATCCATCGACCAGTGAAAGTTTGATTTAGGTATTGCATCACCAGACGGGTAGAATGTGGAGTGGCTCCGTCATGCTGAAAGTACATACCAGCGTGTGTAGCCAAAGGAACATCCTCCAATAGTCCTGGCAATTCATTTTGCAGAAATTCTAGGTAACTTTGTCCTGTAAGACGATTCTCTAAAGTAACAGGGCCAATCAGCTGACCATCGATGATACCGCACCACACATTGGCAGAGAAGCGATGTTGAGTGTTGTTGATACCGTCACGGGTGAAAGTAGCTTCATCGGTGAACAGTATTAATCGAAGCAATCGGCGATTAGCATTTACCAAATGACAAAATTCCAGTCTCATGGCAGCGTCTCCTGGTTGAAGGTGTACATGCTGTACATGATATGGATGCAAGCCTTCCTCACGTAATGTTCGCCATACTCTTGTGTGTGGTACACCGAGACGTGTAGAAATTCTTCGTGAGCTAGTAGTAGGACTACGCTCTACCAACTGAAGAATGTTTTCCACTTCATCCACATCTTGTTGACCTTCATGTTCAGATGAAACATGAGCGCTGGGAAGTGTACCAATCTCACGCAATGTGTTGAAAACCCTGGTAAACACTCTTCGATCCGGTATTCTGCAGTTCGGAAACCGTCGACAGTATTCTGAAAAAGCAGCTGTTGCACTTCCATCGCAAAAACCGTAGACATACACCATTAGGGTGTGTCAATTTTGGGGGTGAAATGACTAAATTGAAAATCATGTGATTTGGTAGCAATTTAATGTAATCATTTGGCATACAAAATAATATCCTTGCTTCAAAAACAATAAAAAATAACTTCTACCTACATCAATTTTAATTCAAAAATTCCATTTTTTCGTAAATTCGTAACAAAATAAGTGTGCGCAAACATCCTATCAACATTTAAAGTGGCAATAAGATATCATTCAGAGTATTTGAAAGTAACTAATGCAGTCATGTCCTTTTTGCTGCGGTTCCTTTACATCAGCATTCGGCTTGTTACTTGCGCTTTGATGTAGCCTTCTCGCCTCTCTTGACTGTAAACTTGACTAGCTGCTTCTGTGACCATTTTCACACGTTTCTCCACACTCTGAGTGTGAGAAGGCCACTTTGGCACTTGCATTGGGGCCTTTTTAAGTTGTGTTAAATCTTTGTTTGTTATACATGTTGTCAGTGGTGGCTCCAAAACTTCCGAACTCAAGTTAACTAATTCTGACAATTTCGTGGCATTGACGTTTATCGGAGGTACCTTCCTTGTCTGAACAGAGCAGTCTCCCAGCTGGTCATCATCTAGTGATGTTCCTCTTAGCTTTAGAATGATTTCCACAGCCTCAGTTCGCTCTTTGGTATATTGGCTGCAGAGTATTGCTTGCAAAACTGCCTCTGGCCTAGCATACCAAGCGGACCTTCTCACCACAGGTAACACGATGTCCACCACTACTTTCCTTTGGGTTCTCAGTAGCTGTAATTGAAACAAGATGTGGTTGGGCCCCTCCATCATTGGATTAAGTTTTACATTGAACCAGTGAGGAAGATAAAACCCAATAATAAATTCAACAATCAACATCAAATTATGTAGCATTTTGCCCTTCAGTGCATGTTTGGAAACCCAAATCCTGCAGAAACGAATCGCTGTAGTTAACCAACGACTGTGACTTACGGGTCCAATCTCCAAGAGAGCCAGATTTTGAGGAAACTCTCCTGATCTGATTGCTTGAACAATACGATAAGCGTAAGATTGATCCGTGCTGAGGTCTTTGATAACTTCTTCAGACAACACTGGAAGGGGAGGGCCTACTTCGACCTTTGGAAATTTTGTATTTATTTCTAATTCTGTTGCTTCATCTAGCATGTTGCCAAGGGGGCCTGACCACTTGTTGTTGCTCTTTGTAGGACCATCAAGTTCCTGGATGAGACGACGAAGAGGTAGTTCCCCTGTGTGCAAATCACATACAATCCAAACAAGCGTTCTTCCAAGTTTTTTCTCTAAATGCGTCATAACACCGCCCTGCCATCCAGTGTTCACCCGCAGTTGAGTCTCCACCAACGGCCTGCATTGAACTGTCAAGTCTTCTTTCTTGAAGCCAACATATTATTTGATCAGCAATTGCCTCTGCATGTTTCTTGCCTTCTACTTCTGCTTCAGGAACAAAGTGAAACAAATAGCGGCCACCAGGTTCGGAACACACAGAGTAGTGTTCTTCTTTGATGAGACCGGGAAACTTTGTCCATTCCCTCTACCTCTCGGAGAACTTTTGTGTCATCTCTTCTTCCATCAAACAAAAGGCAAGAGAGACCTTCGTTAGTGTTGTATTTCATTCTCTTCGGCGAAGGTTCAGATGGCATTTTGGAGCTATCATCTGATGTTGCTTCTTTCTGTTCATCTGAAGAGCTTTCAAAGAAGTGAGAAACCTCTTGATAGAGCTCTTCATCTCTTTGGGTGGCTTCTTCACTCTTCTTTTCTTCCTTTCTTCCCTCTCTCTGATTTTCTCTTTTTTCTTAGCAATAACAATCTGTTTTTTGGTTTCTGAATAATCTGCCGAACCAATCTGCATACTTCCTTGGCCTCCTGCCTTTGTTCTCTGCGCCTTTATGAAAGCCAGCTCCAAAACAGGGATCTTCTTCTCACGAGGACAGTGACAATCAATGTGAGGGTGAGGTTCTCTTCTGCATGAGGGAGAACAATTGGCTTCAGAACACAACTCTATGGGACACTGGCAGTTAAAAATGTCAAGAAGAGTATCAAGTGTGTGCAGAAATTTATTTTTCTTTGCTAGTTTTCCTTTACCAAGTGATGTCTCAACTGCTTTGTGCCACAGCTTTGTTAATTTTAGCTCAATAGTTCTATACTGATTGAGTACAGGTGGTTTGAATAACACATTAGCTTTTTTCCACTGATGCAGAAGAGGGGGAATCATGTCCCTTATGAGCTCTTTCTCTGTGTAGTTCCCTCTATCCTTTGTATTTTGTTCACGAAGGAGTAACCCTAGTCTCAGCATGTCTCGCACTGTTGGTAGTTCTGATACGGGAAGCTCCTTGCGTGTACCGACTAACAGGCTCAAGTGGCATGACGACTGACCTCTTGTCTTCAATTTTGGCATCTTAGGAATATCTGAAAAGAAAGAAAAACATTTAAGTATTTTATATCAATTACAATGTTTCAAAGTTTAGTCATTCGATGTTCTAAAATTCAATAAAAACATATTTCATGGGATTACAACATAATTAGACAGAAGAATATGATAATAATAAATAATTGTAATAATCAATAATCCATACTTACAGTTAACTGTAGTATTCGTCTAGTAGAATAACTATGAAGTAGGTACAAGAGCAATAGCAGCAAACCACCATCTATGACATCTAAGAGGCAACTGAGGACTGAGAGTGAGGGACAGTTCAATTGATGTTGTGGGATAATTCTGTGACAGATGAATAGTTAATCAATTTATGTCCTATTATTTAGTAAAAGAGTCAATTTCTGAAACTTTAAGGTAAAATTGATGTAGGTAAGGGTTATTTTATTTCATTTTGGTTGGCCAATTTCAAGTTTTGACATGAAAAGACTATTTTCACTACCAAAATTGATTTGAAAAAAGTTGACAAAATTGACACACCCTTATACACCATATCTGCATATTCGGCATGTATGAATGTGTGTGGCATTCTTAACACTGCTTCAAACACCAAACAATGTCACTCACAACAGTCAGCTGTCGATTGGCTTATGTTACATGCTTACATTACAGCTTACATGGTTCAAGGTTATAGGGGAGGGAAGGGGGAAGAAGAGCTGCGCGCGCATCAGATTCAAACAGCTCTATCTCCGTAACCATTTAGAATTAGACACACTTTTATATTAACTTTTTTTCTCACAATGACCGATACTATCACCTCCCGAAGTATTGTCCTTTCCTCCTGAAACATCCTGTATATAACCTCCGATTTATCGTACTGGCGAAGAGGCTCATTTTCCAAAAACCGGTTCCCGCTCGATTTGGACGCCTAAATTGATTTTATAGTTGATCTGGGGACTTTAGGATATGAAAAAACAGAAACTTTGGTGACATTTTTTTCCGGCATTGTTAGAGGTACTGTTGAGACAGTTAGAATAAGTATGCTTCATCACACGACTATATGTGGGTATGTTTTCTTTTCAAATGCTGGTGGGAAATTGCTTGTTTGTATCATTTTATCGCCATGTTTGTCAACATCTGAGCGGGAGCGTGATGCCGGAGAATACTCACAGATATGATTCAAGGTTAGTAAAACATAGATCATGTGCCAATAATATCCTATTGAATAGTAGCAAACGCAAACATGTACTCCTCACATGCTCAGAAGTTTGTAAAAGTGTATATGCATAGTAATAGTATGCATTTCACCTTCATTATTATTTCGATGCATGTCTTCTCTTTCAGGATTTCGCTTCGGATCCAGTCAACTTGATACCATCGAGCACCTCAGAACACAACATATTACTGTCCTCAGATTCAACAATATCTGGCCAACTAAATATCAAGTGCATCATATGCAATAAAAGCGGTTCTCTTGTGGATGACCCACCGACTGAACGTGTAGAGGACATCGTGCACTATGCAGAACGCCGTGTTGCATGTGGTGAACTCAAATATAAGCCCCTTGTTGAGTCAATGGGGTCATTATCTCGAACAGACCTCACTGGGGTGCGATATCACAACACTTGTTGCAAAGAGGTTCTGCACAAAGCAATGTTGGTGAAAGCTGAGAAGAGACACGCAGCGTCCTCACCTGGTGAGCCAGTGAGCCAGTGAGCCTTCATGCAAAGAGGGGTCGTCCATCCAAACCAAATGAAGAAGACATTCGTGTGAGGTGATCACGTGGGGTTGCGCCCAAGCAGAAAATATGCGTTTTTTCCCCATGCCCAAAGTCATGGCAGTCCGATCGTCTACATAAAGCAGCAACTGACAATATTGGATTATTCCTCATCGACATAAAAAAAAATACATCAAATGACCGTTATAGGACTTGTCTATCGAGTCTGGAGGACGTAGGAGATGCTGCGGCCTTAGAAATGTGGTACCATAAGAATTGTAAGTGAAAAGCCTGTGTCAATCTCTAGTGAGTCACAAGAAACTATAGATGTGAATATGAGTACACTGAGGCGCATTTCTGATATAGAGCTTGTTGATGCTGTCAGAACCTCGCTTTCCCGTGGTGGGTTTATTAGCATGACAGATGTAAACAATGAATACGCTTCTTTACTGCATGAGAATAATGTCACAGGTATTTTGTTTTTATTATGCAGGAAGGAGGGGCCAAGGGCAAATGCCCGCAAAAACGTCCCTCCCATAGAAGAAGAAGAGGGCCAAAATCAAGGTCCTGGGTTTTCGAAATGCCTAGACACTGCGTTTGAAAGAAGGGAGGTCATAGACAGGAGGAAAGATGGATTGAGGAAGATTGTCTCAGAGTTGACCGGTTGAGTAAATGAAAGACTGAAAATACCGATTAACCTTTGCATTAGATAGTTGGACAGAAAAGGAATGAGAAAGTGTAGAAAGTCTGGTACTGCGTGCTCTCCTTAAAGGAGGAGGCATGCAGTTGGAGAGTTCAGAAAAAGTATCTCAAGCAAATGATAAAACAACATGTATCATGTGCTAAATTTGTTGTGTCCAAATGACGTAACGAAAGTGATAATGTGATGACGACTAAATCATTGTCTGATGTTGTTGACTCTGCCATTATGCAGGAGTCGAGTCAGGTGCTAAATGATATTGTGCGGGTGGCAGGCACTCTGCGCATTGAGTTGCTGAGTCATCGGAATCATTGGAGGTTTACTGGCAGCATTGACGATTTTAACAATCCCCAGTGTTGGAATTCTTTCTCAAACAATTATTATTCGGTACAAAGTCAAAACAGGTTTCAGGCAAACGTGATGATGTCCGTAAAACTGTGGATGTTATATCCTAGGTCCTTGTACAAAACGTCAAGAGTGACAAACAAGCGAAGCATAAACCTAAATCAGATGAAGGGTTTGTCCAAAATACTGAAACACCTCTGTCATTGGGCCTGCCACTTACAGTGACGTGTTTGCATAACCCTGCCCCTCTTGCGGTTTTAGAACGCACCAAATGCGGATGTAAAGGGTCCTGCGAGAGAAAGATTAACTGCTCTTGCCTAAAATATAACTTGTTATGTACTGTTCTGTGTAAATGTTCTGACTGCTCTAATGTGGGTGATTATAAAGTTGTCGATGATGCTGATATATAATACTGTGTTTTACATGTCTATATTGTCAGTATCCAATAATAATCCAAGTGAGTCAAGAGTGTAAGAGAATGAGCCACATTCTCCATGTCTATAGTTTTACACACCATGCAAATCTACCATTTTATAGGAGCATTGGGATTTGGATGAGAACTTGTCACACGAAGTTCATGCCGGAGGCAGGCAGAGAAGGGTCATCGACGCTTTGAAGGCCCTTATCATTGTATCATTGTATTCATAATGTATATGTAATCTTCAAAACTAACCAAACCAACAATAAATGTGTCTCCCTGACTGACTTATGTGAGTTTTATTGTGACTCATTTGAGGTGATTCGTTAGCTTAGACTATTTTGACCCCAAAATGGGGTCAAATGGGGGTTAAGAAGAGCTCAACACACAATATGTTGTCAAAGTGGTCATAATGTCAATGAACAAGTATGAAATGTCGTTTATTCAACTTTAATATGACAATTCTAAGTAAGTACTTTGTAATCTAAAAATATGTTCATTTTTATATAGAGAAAATACCCCACAATATACCCCCTCAAATACCTCTCTAAAATGTCGAAAAAAATGCCACCCAAAATTTTCTCTTTTTATATATCTTAAAGTACCCAAATCAACCATAAAATCATTTCAGACATCAAAATCGAACGGGATTACACGAGCCTCTTCACTATATGTCACTTCCGCATCATCGCATCATTGCACTCGCATTTTCCCACCTTTCTGAGATTTTGGTTGCTCATCGCACGTCTGGAGTACGGTAACGACTTGGCGTAACTTTATCAGTCAATATCTTTTTAGTCGTAAAGATGAACCAAACGATGTTTTACTAAGCTTGCATTACATAGTCTCATCCACAATTGTGTACACCACAATTATGTAATGTTCTTCGCCTCACATGTGGCAACGCCACAGTGATAGTCAAGGTACCCCAACTGGGGTGAAGGTGGGGGGGGGAGAAGGACAACCGAGTCCACCAACATCTAACACAGGCATATACTGTATTAGTGACGTATCGGATGTCAGATTTCAGACATCCGCGGATGCGGATGCAGATACGGATGTTCATGCATAAATTTGTCAGCTTGATAATGTGATAGTTTAAATTCATACTTAATTTATTAATTGACTTTCGATTTTTGGTTAGTTATAAATATTATATATTCGATAATATTAGATAATATAATTTTGTAATTATAATTTTATTTACATACACTGTTCTCTTTTTGGACGAGTTTTCGCCATACAACTGTCTGTTACCAGGATGCGGGACGGGGACCCAACTCATCTTGCATTTCCACCAACCACCACCGTTTCGAAAGCAGTGTGCTTATGACATTGTTATGTATTGTAACATGAACAATTAATTATACAAATACCCAACAGACATTGACAGTTACATTAAAGATCAAATGAAGGCTGCACATTATAGGGTGGATCGATTTTACATTTTTTTCGATTTCCATATTCTAATAGAGACAAAAACTTGCGCATGCATGAGAAAATAGCCTCTGCAAAATCGTAGCTTAATAGGTAATCATCTTCTGCCCCCGGCAGAGCGATGAAGATCATATTGTAGTAGTCAAAAACGTATTTTTAAACCCTAGCCTAGAGTCATAAAATTTTGCGTGTGTGTTATTTCATGCCTAAGCAACGATATAAATGCTATGGGAAATATAATGTTATAATGTTTCAGACCAACAAAGACCCTAGGATCCACACATGGCTGGTCTACCTAACTGTGTTCGTGTATTGTGTATGTCCTCCATGGTGGCGGAGGGGACCTACAATTTTACGTGGGTTCCGAACCACAAGAACATAAGAAATTTATGTAAAAACTGCCGGTAAATTGGCAACGACCAATTTTTACGAAACTAAATAATTATCAATTTAAAACTAATAAATTAATTATCGATTTAAAACTAAAGATAGAATCTCTGATCCAGAGGATCAAGTCATAATAGACTACTATCCACAAATATGTTACACTCTATATCTATTTATAAAGGACATGCAAATATATCGGATCCAAAGAATCCAGTCAATTTCATTACGGTATCCATCAAGTCACGGTCCATATCGATAGCGGACCAAGTCAAAATTTACAATCATATACATTACAATATATACACTTACGAGAAAAAAGTAGGTGTGGCTGTAAAGACTGTACAGTAATGTAGAAATGTGTGTGCACCCATTTTGGGTCTCCCATTTAAAGGTGTTTGTGGGGCAAGTGAAGATCATGAGTTTTTCAATACCTCACAGTACTATGGGGGGCACCGCTCGGCAGAGGAATCTCTTTAAATGGGGTGTGTAAGGACAGAGTATCCCCTAACCCAAGACGCTGCCTCCCTATATCCCACAACACTTGTGTTGAGCTGTGGGATCTATCCCCAGAAAGCCTTAATTTTACTACCTTAAACTATACCCTTTCTATCAACATATGCGTCTAATCGATTTTTAAACATGTTTATAGACGTGCTACTAATTACTTCTACCGGCAAACTATTCCAGCTATTTACTATTCTATGCGTAAAAAGTTTTTCGCAACTGCTGTCTCGAACCTTCTACTTGTCAACTTACACCCGTTATTTCTAGTCCTATTATATTGAGATATTTCGAAAAAGCTATCTCTATCTACGTTATCGAACCCATTCATAATTTTGAAAACCTGGATTAGATCACCCCTTAACCTCCTGGTCTCGAGTGTTGTCAATTTTAACTCCTTAAGCCTATCCTCGTACGACTTTGACCTAAGCGACGGAATCATCTTAGTTGCTCGTCTTTGAACTCTTTCGATTTTGTCTATATCTTTGTGCATATACGGATTCCAAAATTGGACCGCGTACTCCAAATGGGGTCTAACTAATGATTTATAAAGTGGAACTATAATATCGCGCGATTTGTACTCAAAATTTCGAGCTAAAAACCTAACACTTTGTTCGCCTTATTGACCGCTGCTGTACTTTGTTTCGCTACTTTTAAATCACCAGTGATTATAACTCCTAAATCTTTTTCCTGCTCTACGCTTGTTAAATCTTTCCCTGACATATATATAAATGCATTATTTAAGACAAAGAGCCGATCTGAAAATATGTATATTATACATATTTTCAGATCGGCTCTTTGTCTTAAATAATGCATTTATATATTTCCCACAGCGTTTATATCGTTGCTTAGGCATGAAATAACCCACACGCAAAATTTTATGACTCTAGGCTATGGTTTAAAAATACGTTTTTGACTACTAAAATATGATTTTCATCGCTCTGCCGGGGGCAGAAGATGATTACCTATTAAGCTAAGATTTTGCAGAGGCTATTTTCCCATGCATGCGCAAGTTTTTGTCTCTATTAGAATATGGAAATCGAAAAAAATGTAAAATCGATCCACCCTACAGTGCACAAGTTTCAGTATTTGAACTGAATGAGGGGCAAATTGTGCTTCAAAAATAGCAAATTAGTAAATAGTACACATCCGCAACATCCGCATCGAGCAGGTGCGGATGCGAATTCGTATGTATCATACATCACTCTACTATATATCTAAAGGACAACTGAATGTGCAGTCACTGACATACAAGTAATTATAATGTAATGTCTGTGTTCATAAAGATAAAAAATTAATATGATCGTGAACAGCGTTCAACTCCATGTAGTTTACTAGTCTTATACAATAACTAGCGGAGCGACCCGGCGTTGCCTGTGTGGAAGTTGAACGCTATATATATATATATATATATAGATATATATATATATATATATATATATATATATATATATATATGCCCGGTTAGGTTAATTGAATTCCTGGTTAGGTTAACTGAATGCCCGGTTAGGTTAATTGAATGCCAGGTTAGGTCAACTGAATGCCCGATTAGAGTAACTGAATGCCAGGTTAGGTTAATTGAATGCCCTGTTAGGTTAATTGTACGCCCTTGACGACTGGTTATGTTAATTCGAGTAGCATGGGCGCAAAAGGAGAAAGTGCAATGCAATTGCAAATGCTGATCAATGTTGCATAAGCTATGCAACAAAGGGGATGGGATGTTGCAAGATGGTATGCAACAAAGGGGAAATGTTGCGAGATGTTATGCAACAAAGGGGAATGTTGCAAGATGTTATCCAACAAAGGGGGAAAGGGGAATGTTGCGAGATGTTATGCAACATAGGGGGATAGGAGAATGTTGCAAGGCAACAAGGGGTTATGCAACTTGGAAGCGAAGTTATCTTGCAAGAGAAAGAGAGAGGAGGAGAGAGAGAGGAGGAGGAGAGGTGTTCGGCTGACAGGAGCCAAGCGCATATTAAGACTTCAGCCGAGCGGCCGTTGTCTTAATATGTTCCTAATCAGCCAGATGGCTTAATCAGCCAGTTGGCTTATCTGGCTGAGTTGCCAGGTTGCGCTATTTATTTAATTAAAGCATATATTCTGGCTTAATCCGCCAGTTGGCTTAGAAGTCTGAGCTGACAGATTGCGCTATTTATTTAACTAAAGCACATATTCTGACTTAATCCGCCAGTTGGCTTAACCCGCCAGTTGACTTAGAAGGCCTAACCGGCTATTTGGTATAATTAAATAATAATAACCTTTATATATACCACCAAAATAATTAAATAAAACAACGTCACTTCACTCTGTTTATTTAGACGAATTACTGGATTGGCATAATCTGTCAGCTGGCTTAACCAGCCAGTTGACTTAGAAGGCGTAAATGGCTAGTTCAGGTTGAGTTGCCAGATTGCGCTATTTATTTAACTAAAGCACATATTCTGACTTAATCCGCCAGTTGGCTTAACCCGCCAGTTGACTTAGAAGGCCTAACCAGCCATTTGGTATAATTAAATAATAATAATAACGTTTATATATAGACAACCAAAAGAATTAAATAAAACACCACCACATCACTCTGTTTATTTAGACGAATTATTGGATTGGCATAATCCTAGTCGGAGGTGTACGTGCATTTGTGTGCGTTTGTCCCCATAAGCTGGCTTAAACCGCCAGTTGGCATAACGCACCAGTTGACTTAGAAGGCCTAACCAGCCATTTGGTATAATTAAATAATAATAACGTTTATATATACAACCAAAAGAATTAAATAAAACACCATCACATCACTCTGTTTATTTAGAAAAATTATTGGATCCAATTTCATGAAATATATTGAAAATAAATATACATTCCTATACAAGCGAAGGAATATATGCAATCAAAAATAATAATAGCATAAGAATTACGAACGAGGGGTGTACACACACACATATATATATATATATATATATATATATATATATATATATAATAAAAAAAATAATAATAATATGTAAACCCGGACCTATCCAAATTGTTCATTCCATCGAAGGTCAAGCTTTTCACCCCGTCCTAGACCTACAGTTTAACGGGGAATACTACTACAATAGATCTAGTTGGCCTGGTGAAGTAGTGAATTCACTTCTTTTACTCTCCATCTCACAGGTACACCTGGATCATCGGGGATCTCCTTTTCTATTACATGCAATTTTAGATCCTCCCCTTTTCCGTACTGTAGCAGTTGAATTTTATCAGTGTTAAACTTCATATAAAAACCATGCAACATCTCCTAAAACTTACTACATCATTACCCCTAGCCCATCCTTCATGCATTAAAAAAGTTCTACTTTATCAGCAACCCTTGTTTAGCATACCCCTGATTGTTCATCCAGGCGAAGGTCAAGCATATCACTCCACCTTAGACCTACAGTTTAACGTTGAATCCGAACCACGTCTAAAATAAAATGTTACAAAATATCACTCAGAATTGTCCGGAAAATGAAAGAAAGAAAAAGTAAACAACAATCAGCCCACCTATAAAAATATAAAAATTGATGAATATATATATATATATATATATATATATATATATATATATAGTAAAAAACAAATTAATTTAACAAAAGAATTCACGAAAACAATTTCTCTATTTCAATTAAACAAATTTTTATCTTTTTATAACAAATTTTGCTTACTTTGAAGTCTCGCACAATTTATATACGGCAAGCATAATAAACTTAAACAATCTGAATTTGACCCTGTATAAATTAGTGTCTTTAACGATTATTTTTCGACTTTAAACCTTTAAATTAACTTAAAATTATAAAGCGAACTAAAACTACAAAGCGATGCCTGTAAATCCATTATTTCAATCCAGTCAAAAAATAATAAAAACTCGAATAGATTCTGGGAAATTTTGCTACTTCTTTAATGAATCTCTTAGAATGCTCTACTATATACGGTATATATATACAGGGTGTCCGAGAATTATCTGTACAATTTTTGGCTGTTATTAAAAGTCAACCATGAAGTGTAGAAATTCCAGTGTTGTCCCATTTTACAGAGAATCTCATTAAGTATTTTCTGATACCAAGTTTTGACAAGTTTTTTAGAAATTCCAGTGTGTCCGAACATTATCTGTACAATTTCATCTTTTAATAAAATTCTTGATAACACACGTAACATTCTTAAACAAGATTATTTAGAATCTGTATTTTCAAAAGTTTCTTTTATTAAAGTAACGTTGTTACAAACATTCGATATGTGCACCATTAGTGATTCGCAAAACATCCAATCAATACTTCAAATGTTGCCATGTACGCTGCAGCATATCCACATCAATTCGCTCAATAGCAGCTGTGATTCTTGCTTTTAAATCATCAATGTTGGAATTTCTACACTTCATGATTGACTTTTAATAACAGCCAAAAATTGTACAGATAATTCTCGGACACCCGGTATATATATATATATATATATATATATATATATATTTTTTTATTACCTAAAAATGCGTCACCATACGCTGAAACATTTTAAACATTACCGTATAAAAATGCATGCCACAATCTATTTAAACAACTAAAATAATTTAATTCATATAAGTATAAAATTTATTTACTAATCATTATTATTATTATTATTATTATTATCACAATTATTGCTAATTCAGAAAATGTAAACACAAAAAAACTTTAAACACAAAATAGGTAGGCGTTTGACAGGAGTAATAAAAGTTGAAGGAAAGATAAAGGAAAAGAGACATCGGACGACCGATACCAATTTTATTTTTATTTTTTTTAAATTTTGTATCCCTCTCTCCGACGGAACGAAACGAAATCTAAAGAAAACGGACTGAGGAAGGAATCGTTGCGAAGAAAAAGGAAACAAACAACTCTCGAATTTCAACTCTAATTTTGACTCCACATTATTACGGCTTCGATAAGAGGAATCAGAGAAATTTTGAGTCAAAGCGGTTTGGAAATCTAGACTCCAACGAGAAGAGGAAACAAAAATTTGACCGCGAAAATTACGAAAATGCTCGCGATGAGAAGAAATTTTGAAAATGATGGGCGCCATCTTGAAAAACAGTTACAATGATTTGTTAAGGATTGAGAATCGAAATTTGCTTGCAAATGGGTTAACACAATGCACCTTACTATTTAAATAATCGAAACAGAATATTTATTAATGCTATAATACGGGTAGCAACAATTTTGATCGAAATATAAAGTGACGTGGGAAAGCCCTTATATTTATATAAAGGAACACTGCTTGCCACCAAAATGTAGTAATTTATTCCATTTCTCTTTATCCTTCATCATTCTCTTTACACTCGCTTCGCTGTACTTTATAAATACGTGTAGACGCGACCGAGTGGAGGCCATTATAATTTGAACCAGACATGGGGGACGTGGGGATTAATTATACACTCGATTAATACTTTACTAACTTTATTTATACCGAAAACACTTCTAGATAAACGAGGTAATGCGAGGGGGAAATTAACGTTAACATTTTTGCCGGAGAGAGACACGAAATACTATTCTAAATTTACAATTACATCGTCACACACAAATACACCTTACTAAGCACAAGACCGTCCGATGACTGGGGGCATTTCTACCCAGCCTCTAGCCTATGTTCAGGCGTTTCCAACTCGTATTTCTATATTTTTTAATACAACCATTTTCAATTTTTTATTTAATAAACCTTAATTGAACATTATTAAATTCTTATAAACAAACATTTAATTCTTAATTTGACATTACTACACTCCTATTAACAAAACATTTAATGAAATATTGTTAAATTCTTATAAACAAACATTTAATTCTTAATTTGACATTACTACAAGAGGGACACTAACAAAATGGTCAGAAGACAACAAATGACATTTACCACCGAGAAATTTCAACTCTTGAGATATGGTAGAAATGAAGAAATTAGACTGCATATTAGGCCAGATGAGCCTGGTGTACATGACTATGTGCGGTGGAGAGCACGAGAGAGCAACTCGCTCCTCCACCAAGCCGTCATGTGGTGCAGAGAGCGCAAGAGAGTAGCTTGTTCCTCCACTAAGACAGGTCTAGAGACGGGGATCACCAGCTTCACGTCCGTGTGAAGAGAGGCCGAGCAGAGGATGACACTAACAAATGGTCAGAAGACAACAATCGGGCATTTATCACCGAGAAATTTCAGCTCTTGAGATATGGTAGAAGTGGGGAAATTAAACAGATTGCATATTAGGCCACATGAGCCGGGTGTACATGACTATGTACGGTGGAGGGCGCAAGAGAGCAACCCGCTCCCCCACCAAGAGAGGTCTAGAGGAGGTACCACCAGCTTCACCACCGTGTGAAGAGATGCCGAGCAGAGAGGGACACTAACAAATGGTCAGAAGACAACAATATGTCATTTAACACCGAGAAATTTCAACTCTTGAGATATGGTAGAAATGAAGAAATTAGACAGACTGCATATTAGGCCAGATGAGCTGGGTGTACATGGATATGTGCGGTGGAGAGCGCAAGAGAACGGCTCACTCCTCCACCAAGCCAATCCTAGATGCAGGGACCACCAGCTCGACCTTCGTGTGAAGAAGAGAACGACACGCTGAAATGCATCGTGGCACACACACATTTTATTCATGCAGTTAACCGTGATTCACTGTTGTCAATTGAGTTAACATGACCTACTAATTGTCACCATCATGCATTTATCCGTGATCGTGGCATGGAGTTAACCGCGACTTGGAGGTGTTTACATTCGCGGGTCCCTCCCGCCATACCGCCACAATGCGCCTCCTTCAGTGTATCTCAGCCCTACCAAAGGCAATATTACGAACGAAATTATCAAAGACGCAAAGAGAAAAATCGGCGAGTGGTACCAAACCTCAAACTAAACCCAATTACCATACACACTGACATCACCTAGTGACAGGCGTTCATTAGTTGCGGGACTATTTACCGAACTTTTTGATCACACCTCGTATATATAAGATCTACTAAGTCCTTTTTCATCCGGTAGTTAAAAGAACACATTCATTTTCACCTGTTCAGTCTCAAGTGTTTAAGGTTCAAAATTGAGTGTCAAACGCGGTGAAAGAGAGCAATTCCCTCCTACACCAAGCGGTCATGTGTTGCGGAGAGCGACTGTTAATTTTTATAGAAAAAAAGAATAAATACATTTTTACATTAAATTGTCTTCGCATCCACGTTACTTTACGTGAGACGAGAAGGAAAGGCTGCAGGTATATGGAAGGTACATCGGAATGAGTCGGTTTGGCCTATATAGCAGCGAGGGATTACCCATGATGTCTCACTCGGCTTCTCCTTACATTCGTTCTTTGATTTAAAATCACAATAAACAATATAAATGTTCTATGAGATTAATATTTATTTTTTCACCCTATAAACATCATCATAAACGGAAGACATGATCTGCCTAAAGCTAAAACATAACTTCTTATCAATTCATGTTTTCAGCTTCAATAAACATCGATAAGCCCCACCCCACCCACCCTACACACATTGGGAGTACTCAACAATTGGAATTGAATGAAATATATATATATATATATATATATATATATAATATATATATATATACATACACACACACACAGTCAAAAACTGAAGACGGCACACACACACATTAGTGATTTGAAATCACGACACTATGCGCTCGGGTTGTGGGGAAAGCTGTAATACTACAGCAAAATAGTAACACTAACCGGGGCGTTATGATACATCCTGGGATATTGTCAGAGACTTAAATGAACGTATCTCAGGACCGCCACAGCAGTCAAAGTTGAGGTCTTCCTAGCTTGGTGGAGGAGCGAGTTGCTCTTTCGAGTTTTCTGATAATTATAATTTTTAATAGTGATTTCAAATCACTAATGTGTGAGTGTGTGTGTGTGTGTGTGTGTGTGGTGTGTGTGTGTGCCGTCTTTAGTTTTTGACTCTCTCTCACTGTATATATATATATATATATATATATATATATATATATATATATATATTTCATTCAATTCCAAATGTTGAGTACTCCCAATGTGTGTGGGGTGGGGGTGGGGGGCTTATCGATGTTTATTGAAGCTGAAAACATGAATTGATAAGAAGTTATGTTTTAGCTTTAAGGCAGATCATGTCTTCCGTTTATGATGATGTTTTTGGGTGAAAAATAAATATTAATCTCATAGAAAATTTATATTGTTTATTGTGATTTTAAATCAAAGAACAAATGTAAGGAGAAGCCGAATGAGACATCATGGGCAATCCCTCGCTGCTATATAGGCCAAACCGACGCATTCCGATGTACCTTCCATATACCTGTATCCTTTCCTTCTCGTCTCACATAAAGTAACGTCGATGCGAAGACAATTTAACGTAAAAATGTATTTACTCTGTTTTCTATAAAAATTAACAGTCGCTCTCCGCCACACATGACCGCTTGGTGTAGGGGGGAATTGCTCTCTTGCACCGCGTTTGACACTCAATTTTGAACCTTAAACACTTGAGACTGAACAGGTGAAAATGAATGTGTTCTTTTAACTACCGGATGAAAAAGGACTTAGTAGATCTCATATATACGAGGTGTGATCAAAAAGTTCGGTAAATAGTCCCGCAACTAATGAACGCCTGTCACTAGGTGATGTCAGTGTGTATGGTCATTGGGTTTAGTTTGAGGTTTGGTACGACTCGCCGATATTTCTCTTTGCGTCTTTGATAATTTCGTTCGTAATATTGCCTTTGGTCGCGCTGAGATACAATGACTGAGGCGCATTGTGGCGGTATGGCGGGAGGGACCCGCGAATGTAAACACCTCCAAGTCGCGGTTAACTCCATACCACGATCACGGATAAGTGCATGATGGTGATAACTAGTAGGTCATACTAACTCAATTGACGACAGTGAATCACGGTTAACTGCAAGAATAAAATGTGTGTGTGTGTGCCACGATGTTTCCACGTGTCGTTCTCTCTTCACACGAAGGTCCAGCTGGTGGTCCCTGCTCTAGGATTGGCTTGGTGGAGGAGTGAGCCGCTCTCTTGCGCTCTCCACCGCACATATCCATGTACACCCAGCTCATCTGACCTAATATGCAGTCTGTTCAATTTCTTCATTTCTACCATATATCAAGAGATGAAATTACTCGGTGATAAATGCCCTATTGTTGTCTTCTGACCATTTGTTAGTGTTCCCAGTCTAATTTCTTCATTTCTACCATATCTCAAGAGTTGAAATTTCTCGGTGGTAAATGTAATATTGTTGTCTTCTGACCATTTTGTTAGTGTCCCTCTTGTAGTAATGTCAAATTAAGAATTAAATGTTTGTTTATAAGAATTTAATAATGTTTAATTAAATGTTTTGTTAATAAGAGTGTAGTAATTTCAAATTAAGAATTAAATGTTTGTTTATAAGAATTTAATAATGTTCAATTAAGTTTTATTAAATAAGAAATTAAAAATGGATTTTTTAAAAATATAGAAATACGAGTTGGAAACGCCTCAACGTAGGCTACAGGCTGGGTAGAAATGCCCCCAGTCATCGGACGGTCTTGGTCTTAGTAAGGTGTATTTGTGTGTGACGATGTAATTGTAAATTTAGAATAGTATTTCGTGTCTCTCCGGCAAAAATGTTAACATTAATATCCCCCTCGCATTACCCCGTTTATCTAAAAGTGTTTTCGGTATAAATAAAGTTAGTAAAGTATTAATCGAGTGTATAATTAATCCCCACGTCCCCTATGTCCAATTCAAATTATAATGGCCTCCACTCGGTCGCGTCTACACGTATTTATAAAGTACAGCGAAGCGAGTGTAAAGAGAATGATGAAGGATAAAGAGAAATGGATTAAAGAAAGAGAAAATAATATAAAAAAGCAACATAAGAAAGGTTAAAAGGTCTTAATTACTACAATTTGGTGGCAAACAGTGTTCCTTTATAAAAATATAAGGGCTTTCCCACGTCGCCTTATATTTCGGTCAAAATTGTTGCTACCCGTATTATAGCATTAATAAATATTCTGTTTCGATTATTTAAATAGTAAGGTGCATTGTGTTAACCCATTTGCAAGTAAATTTCGATTCTCATTCCTTAACAAATCATTGTAACTGTTTTTTCAAGATGGCGCCCATCATTTTCAAAATTTCTTCTCATAGCGAGCATTTTCGTAATTTTCGCGGTCAAAATTTTTTTTTCTCTTCTCGTTGGAGTCTAGATTTCCAAACCGCTTTGACTCAAAATTTCTCTGATTCCTCTTGTCGAAGACGTAATAATGTGGAGTGAAAATTAGAGTCGAAATTCGAGAGTTGTTTGTTTCTTCTTTCTTCGCGATGATTCCTTCCTCATTCCTTTTTCTTTAGATTTCGTTTCGTTCCGTCGGAGAGAGGGATACGAAATAAAAAAAAAAGGAAATTGGTACAGTATTGGTCGTCCAATGTCTCGTTTCCTTTTTCTTTCCTTCAACTTTTATTACTTCTGTCAAAAGCCTACCTATTTTGTGTTTAAAGTTTTTTGTGTTTACATTTTCTGAATTAGTAATAATTGTGATGATAATAATAATAATAATAATTTGTAAATAAATTTTATACTTATATGAATTAAATTATTTTAGTTGTTTAAATAGAGTGTGATATGTATTTTTATACGGTAATGTTTAAAATGTTTCAGCGTATAGTGACGCATTTTTAGGTAATAAAAATGTATATATATATATATATATATATATATATATATATATATATACAGAGGGCGATCAAATTATTAGAGCCACCCCTTGAAAAACACATTTTCTTTATAATATGGTGTTTTTAGTTTAAATAACCTTTTAAGTATGCAGACAGTATTCCAAATTGTTAACACATGTAGTGTCTCTACCTGAATAACAGAAACTGGGGATAGGGGTTAATTTGCGGAGTACGGGGAGGGGAGTATGTGAAAAGTGGGTTCAGTAGTGTTTCAGCTGTGAACGTGGAAGGTTGTGTCAAGTGGTCAGGTGCATTAAGTGTATGTTAAGTTAATGATAAGTTATTATAATTAAACCATTGTACGTGGAATATGCACTCATACACCCATATGATATTGTTTCTCAGCAACGTATTGTGATTCTTTTTATTAAATTAGTGTTTCTTTACAGGAATAACTTTTATGTACTGTAGGCTACCCAACATGGGTAAGAAATGTGATCTATCACCAAAGAAGAAAGGTAGAATGCTCTCGCTGCTGACTGCAACTGATTATCCTCACAGAAAAATAGCCCGAGAACTGGATGTGTTACATGCGAGTGTTGACAGGATCGCATAAAAAATTAAAGTTGAAGGGGATAATCCAGAGCTGACTCCAAAAAGAAATAATAGGAGAAGCACTACTAACAAACTTAAATTGGAGCTGGAGAAGGAAAACATCAACATTTCGACAATGACCTTAAGAAGGCGTGCCAGGGAATATGGATTGAGTAGTTGCCGGCCAAGGAAAACGCCAAAATTGACGCCAACAATGATCAAAAAACGCTTAAAGTGGGCTAAATCCTACTCATAGTTCATTGTAGATGACTGGAAATCGGTAAGTCAATATTTTAGTGATCTTGTATGCTTATTTTGAGTGAAATGTATTATTTTGATATTTGTATGACAAGGCATATTTCATTTTGGTTGCAATCATTTCTTTCTCTTTTCATTTGCAGGTGTGTTTCAAAGACGAATCCACATTCCAAGTCATGTCTGATAAATCACAGTACGTTAGGCGACGTGTTGGTGAGGAATATCATCCAGACTGTGTCGTAAGTATGCTTAAGCATCCAACATCTGTCATGATATGGGCAGTGATAAGCGGTAAAGGTACTGGACGAATTTACATTGTTGAGGGTACTATGAGGCAGGACCAATACCGAAAGGTTTTGGAAAAAAGACTTATTCCACAGATCGCCGACTGGTTTCCAAATGGTGAGCCATTCCATTTTATGCAGGATATGCCACACTGCAAAGTTAGTTAAAAGTTTTCGGGCTGCAAAGAATATTCCTCTCGTGGATTGGCCAGGAAATTCTCCGGATATGAACCCTATCAAAAACCTATGGGAAATAGTAAACCGTAGACTGAAAGGCGAGGAAATAACAACTCGAATACAGTTAATACAACGAATAATTGCCGTTTGGAACCGTGATCCTGAGATACAGGCCAGCTGCAAAGCCTGTATAAAGAGTATGCCTAGACGGGTTGCTGCTTTAATTAAGGCCAAAGGACGACCCACTAAGTACTAAATGTGTTTAATATAACTGTAGAGTGTATATAAATATATTCTGAAATAAAATAAGTGTTTAAATTAGCCAAATTTTACTATTATTAGCATTAGAAATAAACTTATACAAGAAAAACTATTTTTTATGTAGTGGCTCTAATAATTTGATCACCCTCTGTGTATATATATATATATATATATATATATATATATATATATATATAGTAGAGCATTCTTAGAGATTCAATAAAGAAGTAGCAAAATTTTCCAGAATCTTTTCGAGTTTTTAAGATTATTTTTTGACTGGATTGAAATAATGGATTTACAGGCATCGCTTTGTAGTTTTAGTTCGCTTTATAATTTTAAGTTAATTTAAAGGTTTAAAGTCGAAAAATAATCGTTAGACTAATTTATACTGGGTCAAATTCGGACTGTTTAAGTTTATTATGCTTGCCGTTTATAAATTGTGCGAGACTTCAAAATAAGCAAAATTTGTTCTAAAAAGATAAAAATTTGTTTAATTGAAATAGAGAAATTGTTTTCGTAAATTCTTTTGATAAATTAATTTTTTACTTTTTATATATATTCATAAATTTTTATATTTTTATAGGTGGGCTGGTTGTTGTTGTTTATTTTTTCTTTCTTTCATTTTCAGAACAATTCCGAGTAATATTTTGTATGGTTAGGCTGTTTAAAATTTTTTTATTCTGAAATTAGATTTTATTGTGTTAAGGAGTGTTTTAACATTTTATTTTAGACGTGGTTCGGATTCAACGTTAAACTGTAGGTCTAAGGTGGAGTGATACGCTTGACTTTCGCCGGGATGAACAATCAGGGGGATGCTAAACAAAGGTTGCCGATAAAGTAGAACTTTTTTAATGCATGAAGGATGGGCTAGGGGTAATGATGTAATAAGTTTTAGGAGATGTTGCATGGTTTTTATATGAAGTTTAACAGTGATAAAATTCAAATGTTACGGTACGGAAAAGGGGAGGATCTAAAATTCCATGGAATAGAAAATAAGATTCCCGATGATCCAGGTGTACCTGTGACATGGAGAGTAAAATAAGTCAACTCACTATTTCACCAGGCCAACTAGATCTATTGTAGTAGTATTCCTCGTTAAACTGTAGGTCTAGAACGGGGTAAAAAGCTTGACCTTCAACGGAATGAACAATTTGGATAGGTCCGGGTTTGTATATTATTATTTATTATTATATATATATAAATATATACACACTCCTCGTTCGCAATTCTTATGCTGTCATTAAAATATGCAAATGACGAAGTATGTCTGCATATATCATTGCTCCTATCAGCCATGCTGTCTCATAGCTATATCCCTGCAGAGTTCATGAGGGTATATATCTTGCCCCTGGTCAAAAATAACTACGGACACATTCTCTCCAGCAATAATTACAGGCCTATTGCTGTCGCTTCCTGCTTCTCGAAACTACTAGAAAAACTCTTGTTACTCCGATTAAATGATTTCCAATGAACATCTAATCAGTTTGGCTTTAAAAGGTCCCACTCAACTGACCTGTGTATCTATGTACTTAAAGAAACAATATCTAAATACATTGAGAGTAATTCAACTATTTATAGCTGTTTCCTAGATATAAGTAAGGCAAATGATAGGGTGAACCACATTATTTTATCTGCAAAACTAGAAGACAGGAAGGTTCCCATGTACATATTAAATTTTTTGAAATTTTGGTATTCCCACCAATCTTTCACTGTTAGGTGTGGCAATGTACTATCCGAGTGTTTTGGCTCCTCTTGCTGGGTGAGACAAGGCTCCTTGCTCTCCCCTATGCTGCTTAAGGTGTATATCGACGGATTAATTGCTTCACTTAATAAGGCAACAGTGGGATGTTGTATAGATAACACAAGGATAAATAACTTAGTTTATGTCGATGATATGGTGGTAATAAGTCCCTGTGTTAAAGGTTTGGATCGGCTACTAAAAGTCTGCGAGGTTTATTCGCAGAAACATGATATTCTTTTTAATGGTACAAAAACTAAGGTTATGCAATTTCATCCTAAAAGCTGTAATCAGCCAGCTGATATAAGGTTTAAAATGAATGGTGAAGTAATTGAGGAAGTACAAGAGTTTAAGTATTTGGGTCAAACTATTACCAGCAATCTCGAAGCCTGTGTGCTAAAGCGAATATGACCATAAGGAACTTTCGATTCTGTACAAGTAAAGCTAAAGACACTCTCGTACTTTCTGCAGTAATATATACGGACAGCAACTGTGGGTGAATTATAAAAAAGATTCTGGCAGAGCTCTAAATTTGCTGTACAACAGGTCGTTTAGACTCTTACATAAATTACCCCCGAGATGCTCAGCTTCGCAAATGTTTGCTACCCGCAAAACACAGTCAACACAGTCTATTGCAAAGAATTAAAAGTCAACCAACCCGACCATCCAAGCTGTCCATGAGTCCTGCCACTTATCCTCTAAGCTATGGACTTCTTGGTACGAAAACGTCTGTCTGTAGCTCCACTTAACTTCGACATTACAGAATTATTTTTAGTCAATTGTATATATTTCTATCCTTAGTATATGAACTGTCATTGTATTAATAATATTTGTCATATGGACTATAGTCTGCCAATAAACCTTTTCCTTTTCATTTTCATTTCATTTTCATGTATTCCTTCGCTTGTATAGGAATGTATATTTATTTTCAATATATTTCGTGAAATTGGATCCAATAATTTGTCTAAATAAACAGAGTGATGTGATGGTGTTTTATTTAATCAAATGGCTGGTTAGGCCTTCTAACTCAACTGCCGGGTTATGCCAACTGGCGGTTTAAGCCAGCTGACGGGGACAAATGCACACAAATGCATGTACACCTCCTACTAGAATTATGCCAATCCAATAATTCGTCTAAATAAACAGAGTGATGTGGTGGTGTTTTATTTAGTTCTTTTGGTTGTGTATATATAAACGTTATTATTACACTGCCCAACACCAATTTTGCTGATTTAATTCTAACACCTGTTTTTAGGTAACTTTGGTGTGCTAATTTCAAAAATCACCTTAGTTTTTGCCTATCACGTCAGGTTTTCGAGCAATCAAATACGGAGATATCGCATTTTGGCAGGGTTATTCCCAATTTTTTTCTTTTCAAAAAATAAGTTTTTACATAGTCAGAATCAGCATGGAAAAGTAAACAATTGTGCAGGGAGTGAACTTTAATATACAATGGTAATATTGACACATAAAGAGATTAAAAGTGTTTAAATAAGCAAAAAATGAATCCATGATCATGACGTCACGCTCACACCTGGGGAAATCACAGATACCCAAGATTTTAATATGTTGTTCATGACCATTAGATTTAATGCACAGATTTGCGTATTCAACACAAAATTTTAACAGCAAAACAGCTGTTAACAGGTCTCAAAAATCATCAATTTTGATAAGTGTCCTTCATGGATCACCCAAAATAGGCATATTGAATTGCACATTGCACGAAAACCTGATGTGATGGACAAAATCTAAGGTGAGTTTTGAAATCAGCACATCAATATTATCCAGAAACAGGTCTTAGAATTAAATCACCAGCAAAAAATGTTTTTTTTTGTTGGGCAGTGTTATTATTTAATTATACCAAATGGCTGGTTAGGCCTTCTAAGTCAACTGGCGGGTTAAGCCAGCTGACAGATTATGCCAATCCAATAATTCGTCTAAATAAACAGAGTGAAGTGACGTTGTTTAATTTAATTATTTGGGTTGTATATATAAACGTTATTATTATTTAATTATACCAAATGGCCGGTTTGGCCTTCTAAGTCAACTGGCGGGTTAAGCCACCTGGCGGATTAAGTCAGAATATGTGCTTTAGTTAAATAAATAGCGCAATCTGGCAACTCAACCTGTACACCTGAACAAGCCATTTACGTTTTCCAAGTCAACTGGCTGGTTAAGCCAGAATATATGCTTTAATTAAATAAATAGCGCAACTTGGCAACTCAGCCAGATAAGCCAACTGGCTGATTAAGCCATCTGGCTGATTAGGAACCTATTAACACAACGGCCGCTCGGCTGAAGTCTTAATATGCGCTTGGCTCCTGCCAGGCGAACACCTCTCCTCCTCTCTTTTTCTCTTGGAGGATAACTCTGCCTCCAAGTTGCATAACCCCTTGTTGCTCTTGCAACATTCCCCTTTCCCCCTTTGTTGCATAACATCTTGCAACATTTCCAGCCCCCTTTGTTGCATACCATCGAGCAACATTCCCCTCCCCTTTTGTTGCGTAACTTATGCAACATTGATCAACATTTGCAATTACATTGCACTCTCTCCTTTTTCGCCCATACTACTAAGTCGATATTTTCGTTAGTTTTATCGAAAATATCACCAGTCTTCAAGGACGTACAGTTGACCTAACCGTGCATTCTATTAACTTAACCAGGCATTCAATAATTTTACCGTAGGTCTCGATATATATATATATATATATATATATATATATATATATATATATATATATATATATATATTACTTTGTGTAAGTTCGAACAACGGTTCAGAATCGACCCCTCTACAGCATCCCGCCTCATTTGTGGGATTTGGTGAAGGAAGGAATTGCTCTCTGATCTCTTCCTGCCCTCGTAGCCAGCCACGCATGGCTGGTCAGAGACTTTGCACAGGAATCTGTTCCGCTGGTTCTTGAAGTTATTCAGGCCGGTGTGTTGGAGATTTCTTACTTCTCTCGGTAGGGCATTGAAAAGCTTTGGGCCTCGTATTCTGAGGGAATTTTTCATCCTCGTTTTCATGGACTCCTGTCCCACAGCAGCTGGGACTGTACAGAATCTGCTTCTTCTCTCATTCTCTCATTCCAGTTTGTTTCTATTTCATTTCTAACTTGAGGGACAAAGCCCTCAAGTATTTTCCATATGTATATTAGTGTGTACCGCTCTCGCCCTCTTTTGAGAGCGTAGTTTCAGGGATTGTAGTTGAGACCAGTAATCTTCACCTTCCGTTTCTTCTATCTTAGACGTAAAAGTCCTTTGTATAGCTTCAATGTTCGCAATGTCTCGTTTTCTGTATGGGCTTCAGAGTACTGAGCAATACTTAATTATTGGTTGGACTAGGCTCTTCCATAATTTGAACATGATGTTTGCTTTTCTGCTGCGGAAGCTTCTCCGGATGATTCCCATTATTTTTCTAGCCGTTGTAATTTTGATGTTGTGCTCTCTGAATTCTGTATACGACGACATTATTACTCCCAGATCCCTGACCTGACTTGTAGATTTGGTGTTATCTGTTTGTCTTGCAGAGTTTTGTACCTTTTATTCTGCAGCTCCTTGTTGTTACCATATCTTAGAAGTTGGATTTTTTCTTCCCTGAACTTCATATTGTTGTCGTTCCATATTGTTTTCATTTCAATGTCGTTTTGTAATTTTCTTATGTCACCTTCGTTCAATATTTCCTTACATATCTTTGTTTCATCTGCGAAACATGATACAATACTGTCCTTAATATCTGCATCAATATCTGCAATCATTATTATGAACAGCAAGGTAGCTAATACTGTCCCTTGTGGGACAGAGCTCACGACTTCCGAGACTCCCGATTTAACTCCGTTTACCACCACTCTTTGTGATCTTTGCGTCAAGAAATTAAATATCCATCTTCCTAGCTTTCCAGTAATTCCTGTATTTTTAAGTTTGTGTGCCATGATTCCGTGCTCACATTTATCGAATGCTTTAGCAAAGTCCTTTTATATTACATCTATGTTTTGTCCTCGACACAAAGTTCCGAATATTTTCTGGTGGTCTAATAGTTGTGATACCATGATCTTCCTGCCCTAAAGCCATGTTGATTTGGGTTGTATAAGTCTTTTTCTTGTAGGTAGTAGGTAGTGTTACCTCTAATTATACGTTCAAAACACTTTATAAGGTGTGAGGTGAGAGCCATTGGCCGATAATTCTTGGACATTGCTTTGTTACCACCTTTAAATAGGGGGGCAATGTTCGCGTTCTTTAAGGGAATGGAATATGTCCTGTGTCGAGTGATTTCCTCCATAGACTTAGGGGTGCTAAACACAGAGTTAAATTGTTCCGTAAGCAGTTCGCTTATTTTTTTCGGGTCATTTGTGTATTTGGCCTCCCCATCTATCAACGGACCAATACTCTCCTTACACTGCATTTTTCTTTTCGCAAACGTGTAGAAATATTTTAGGTTATTTTTTTGTTCTCTGCTACCTTGTTTTTCTCCTCGTTTGTCTTATGTAGGACTGTTTGCGTTAGGCCCACTTTTATTTCGCCAAGTTTCCTCTCTAGTTTGAGTCTCTTTGCATCAGTTCTGCATCTGTGGAGATGTTTTGCGGTTTGTCTTCGTTGCCTGAATAGTGTCCTGATTTTCCTCTCGAACTTGCTACGTTTTCTTTTCTGTCTCTCTGGAATATGTTTCAGTGTTATAGGATTGGTTTCAGTCCCTATTATACATAGTATTTCTTGTGGAGTCTTCTCGTGAAGTAGCAATTCCCAATTTACTTCCTTTAACTCTTTATTCACTTTTTTCCAATTTACTTTCTTTGAATTTATGTTTAAGCTTTCAAATATTCCTTCTGACTCTCTAGGATGCATTTTCGGACCTCTGGGTGCTAACGTCAATTGTATATCGATGAGGTTATGGTCGGAGAAATTTGTGTGCGTTACTTTTTTATTTATTATCATCTCGTTGTTATTTGTAAAGATTAAATCCAAAACGTTCTCTTTTTTCGTGGCTTCACAGATTTCCTGGGTAAGGGCGTAATGTTCCATAATATCTAATAGCAATGTTGCTTGGGTTCTATCATCCTTTGTAATGTTGCCATGAAACTTCTCGACATATATATATAACTTCTCATTTTTCTTCCATGTTATGAATGGGAAATTAAAATCTCCGAAAATTAGAATATTTGTTGATGAAGTTTCAAGTAATTTTAATATGTCTCCGATTTCATTTGTAGCAAATTGGAATTAACTTTTTGTGGTGTTTGGTGGTTTGTAGATGTTCATAATGGTTAGGTTCAGTTCTTTTATTTTTAATATAATAACTTCGACTGTGCTGTTTGATATGTTTACTTCACTTCACATGTGTGTGTTTTTGACGTAGATGCAACACCCCCTCCATCGTCTAGCCACTCTATCTGCTCTGTGTAAGTTGTAGTCCAGCAATGCTATTTCAGTATCCTCGATACAGTTTTCACAGCCTTTTTCACATTTGTGCAAGTGTGTTTTCGTTAGGTATATGATATCTATGCTGGCTTCGGTAGCTAAATTCTGTAAGTATTGTAATTTGCAGCCTGCATGGTCCGTGTAGAGGCCTCGAATATTTGTGTATATAACATTTATCGGGTTTCTAATTTATGTGTTCAGTTTTCTTATATACTGGTCGTTAACAGGTTGATGTCGGTTCCTGTTTGGTGTTATTGTTGGGACGCTGCATTTGGGAGAATTGGGGTTGCGGCCCTTGATACCACTGTGGTTGTTGTGTTATCGGCGGGTGGTGTTGGATAGAGGGGTGATGTATGTAATGGTGTGGTGAATATACCTGCGGAGTCCTGTCCTTTCTCCTTTAGCAGGGTAAACTGTGCTTTTATCGTTCTCATTTCTTCTAATAAATTTGTTTCCTTGCTACTGTTGTTACTTCTAATTCGGATAAGGTTTGTTCTTCCCCGTTCTCTTCTTTGGGTACCCTTCATGTAAAAATATTGCCACTCTATATTTAGGCATTTTCGCTCTGTCAGTGACTGTCTGCACATGGGACGGTGGGAAAGTGGCAGTTTTGTCCGTATCTGCATCTTCCATTCCTCATCATATCGAAGCATTTTTTTGGGTGACTTTACCTGCAGTTTGATCCATATATGCACGACCCTGTTTTATAGTATTCGCATATGGCCCGTCGTTTAATCTCCTTATGAGCCCTATGTGATTCGATTGCTTTCTTCTGTTCCGCCACCACTTCTTCCTTACTCAGTGTTTTTTTGTCTTCGGCGAGTTTTCATTAGTGTTCCTGGCATCTTTTTCTTTCTCTTTCCCCTTTGTGTTCATTGTATCCCTAGCTTTCTCTTTTGTGTTCCTGTTATATCTCTCTTTGGCAGGGGGTATTTCATCCTCTGAGGCTACTTTTACATCTCCATGTAGCGTGCTTTTCTGAATTGTGTTGTCCTGCGCCTCGTGTTCGGTTCTGTCGGCGTTTCCTGGTGTTTCCTGGTCAGCTGTCGGTAAACATGTATTCCCCATTAGCATTGCTCTTTGTATTATATTCTTATTTTTTTCCATGCACTTGATGCAAAGGAAGCCATAAAGGCCTATGATTTTTTTATTTATTCTGTTTATCACTTTCCTGCATTTTTACCTAGATTCATGCATTCGTAATGTTTAAAGGTATTGCACAGAATACATTTTAAGCCCGTGGTCGGGTCTGCTTCATTTTTGCAATCGCAGAGCTGGTGCGCAGCGCATTCCATTAAACATAATCCAGCTCTATTCAGCTTTTTGAATTTACCGCAGTTTACATACTTCTTCGTATTTTTTGACATTCTTTCCTTTATTCTTTCTTTATTCTTTATTGTATATGTATATATATATATATATATTATATATATATACACACTGTTATATATATATATATATATATAAGAAAATGAAAAGGTTTATTGGCAGACTATAGTCCATATGTAAAATATTATTAATACAATGACACTTCACATACTAAGGATAGAAATATACACAATTGGTTAGAAATAATACAGTAATGTCGGAGTTAAGTGGAGCTACAGACAGACGTTTTCGTACCAAGAAGTCCATAGTTTAGAGGATAAACGACAGGACTAATGGATAGCTTGGATAATCGGGTTGGTCGATTTTTTAATTCTTTGCATTAGACTGTATTGAGCACGTCTTGTTACATCCGGGAAGCTCAGGACATTGCGGGTAGCAAACATTTGCAAAGCTGAGCATCTCATGGTTAATTTATGTAAGAGTCTAAAAGACCTGTTGTACAGCAAATTTAGAGTTCTACCAGAACCGTTTTTATAATTCACCCAGAGTTGCTCTCCTTATATATTACTGCAGAAAGTACGAGAGAGGGTGTCTTTAGCTTCACTTGTACAGAACCGAAAGTTCCTTATAGTCATATTCGCTTTAGCACAAAGGCTTCGAGATTGTTTTCTTACATCCGAGTCATCACTCAAGGAGCTGGTAATAGTTTGACCCAAATACTTAAATTCTTGTACTTCCTCAATTACTTCACCTTTCATTTTAAACCTAATATCAGCTGGCTGATTACAGCTTTTGCGATGAAATTGTATAACCTTAGTTTTTGTAACATTAAAAAGAATATCATGTTTCTGCGAATACACTTCGCAGACTTTTAGTAGCCGATCCAGACCTTTATCAGAGGGACTTATTAACACCATATCATCGGCATAAACTAAGTTATTTATCCTTGTGTTATCTGTACAACATCCCACTGTTGCCTTATTAAGTGAAGCAATTAATCCGTCAATATACACATTAAACAGCATAGGGGAGAACAAGGAGCCTTGTCTCACTCCGCAAGAGGAGTCAAAACATTCTGATAGTACATTGCCCCACCTAACGGTAAAGGATTGGTGGGAATACCAACATTTCAATAAATTTAATATGTACATGGGAACCTTCCTGTCTTTTAGTTTTTAAATAAAATATTGTGTTTCACTCTACTATATGCCTTACTTATATCTAGGAAACAGCTATAAATAGTTTGAATTACTGTCAATGTATTTAGATATTGTTTCTTTAAGTACATAGATACACAGGTCAGTTGAGTGGGACCTTTTAAAACCAAACTGATTAGATGTCCATAGGTAATCATTTAATCGGAGTAACAAGAGTTTTTCTAGTAGTTTCGAGAAGCAGGAAGCGACTGGAATAGGCCTGTAATCATTGCTGGACAGAATGTCTCCATACTTATTTTTGACCAGGGGCAAGATATATACCCTCATGAAGTCTGCAGCGATATGGCTATGAGCAAGCATGGCTGATAATAGCAACGATATATGCAGACATACTACGTCATTGACATATTTTAAGTGCTCATTCGATAAGTCATCTACCCCTGACGCAGAACCAGTCTAACTCTTTAATTAACCTCTTTACTTCAGGAACTCATATCAAAGTATTTTCCCTTGTCCCTCCCACAGGCGTTTCGCTGCAACCTATCTTAAAATTATCCCTACTCACACTGTTAAGAATGTTAGAGTAGTGGTTTTTCCACAGCTTTGTAATTTCATCCTCCGCCGACACCCCATCTCTTGTTGTCGGAGGAAGGACACGTTTGACACCCGTTTGATTCTTCACAAATTTCCAAAATTTGTTATTATCGTTATTTATGCGAGCTTCACAGGGTTTTGATGCTCGAATAGACTTCTTCCTTTTTACATCGCGTTATGGCCGCCTTATACTGACCCCCTACTTCTACACATATTCATGTATACTGGTCCTAATCTGGGTCTATCATGAAAGCATCACAAATCGTAGGCGTCTTTCGATTCCCTCTTCAGGGGGGCAATAAAATCATTCCATACAGGAATAATCTTGGTATGATAGTTGTAAGATTAATCAGGGGGCTTCCTGCTTCTCTTAACAGGGATACTATCTTACTATAATACCTATCTATAAGGTTACACTGAGAATCATTTGAGCAAGGGTTACTACAGGCAAGATGCAAAATTTCTAAATTATTAAAGAGGTGACCTGTTCTGTCTTTGTATCCTATTCTCTGTTGCATATTAACATTAGACCAATCGACACTATTATTCTTACCTATTGAGTTCTTATGTCGTGTTGCGCATAAATTGGTAAAATTAATTAATAGTTCTAATGGTCTATGATCAGAAAGAAGGAAATCATGCAGAATATGAACTCTAACATTCGATCTTTTAGATTATTACTAGTGAGACAATGATCAATCCACCTGGTGGTACCACTCATATCACTAACGTATGTAAAATTACCAATGGTTACCCCTAATACATCTACATCACTTGTATATATACACATGTACATCACTATGTGCATATATATATATATATATAATATATATATATAATATATATATACATATATTACCTCGGAGGCCGACGCCACATAGCCTATGTTCTTCCCCGACTTCAGTTACCTCTATCCCCCAAGTCTCATCCAAATCTGGCCAGTGGTTTGGCCGGCCATCAGAAACAAAGAAAGTTCGCAGGCAGTTCGACTGTCACAATTATTAGTATAGATAAGGTTCCATTATGATTTGTGCAAGTCTATATGAGCAGCAACACAATACAACTTTTTATATACTAGTGAATTTGAACCAAAAATAGGCATTATACAACCAACCTCCACACTCCCTCATTACCCTTCCCCACCCACCAGTCTTCATTCTATTACGCTTGCTCATCATTATCATATACTCATCATCCTTTTTAGATGTTTTTCGCTTCCATCCTCAGCCTGCTTTGTTCTTCACATCCCCAGTTTGTGAGTGGTGAGAAAGTGTTTTGGAAACAGTAGACAGTGATACTCCAGCTTTAGCAGCTATTTGTGTTGCCGTCTTTATGGAAAACAATAGTTTTCAACCTATTCTATGAAATTTCTTTATTTGGAGCCATTATACTATCTTATCTGTAAAAAAATTAGAAGATGATACATTTTTTGTATTAAAGTTTAGCAAATAAGATGATATTTTTAAAGAAACATGCGATTACACGAGGGTATAAACAACATGTGTGAGTCATTAAATCTATAAAACATGTTATTACATCAAATTGAATAGAAAAGAACCTGGCCCTTAAAATTAGCAAAATCAAATCAATAACATTTTTGGGCATTGGTATTATGCCAAATTTAGCTGATTCTCTTACTGATTATTTGAAATTTTAAAATTTTCATTACAAAACAAAATCAATATTTACAGAAAATTGAACACCAAAAAACACTATGATAATTTGTACTCATTTCAAAGTGTAATTATATAAATGTTAACCCCTCCGTCTGTGGCTTTGGTTGGTTCGAAGCCGACGGGGGTTCTGGTTAGGAGGCAGCAACGGATTTGCTACTCGCAGTAGTTTCTTCTATACTACTCTCCGAGTTCTTTTATAGTGGTTCGAAGGATTCTGGGAGGCTTACTAAATTCTCTGAAGGTTCCCTGATTCTTCTTATAACGTATCGGGAAAATATTTTTCTCTACTTTATTGACTGCGTTCTCTGAAGAGAGTAAGGCTCGAAGGAGAAGATAAAAAACTCTCTTTTACTGTAATTTACTGCTAATATGTACAGGTAATGCTCAGCCTCTAAGTTAGATCAGACTTTCACAGGGGGAGAGGTTCGATCTCTTTCGACCATGACTCAGGCCGGAATTTAAAAGTGCGGAGGCCCTCGGCCTCCTCGCTGAAGGGCTGCTGAGACAGGAGTGATTGAATTTACAATACAAAAATTAAATAGTCTAAATTTTGGAGGAGTGCAGTTGAAGGTTAACTTCTCCCCTTTAACTGGAGATCTAAACAGTTCTTGGACGTTAAGTATAATTTAAACTCATATCAGAATTTTGAAAGATTCCAAAATAAAACGAAAAAAAAATAAAAAAATAAAAAATAATAATAATATCGCCGAGTATACATTCCTAAATGGCGACATAATGTCGGAGTAGTACATTGAGTACAATTCCAAGTACATTGTAATTTTGGTTTATTACAACTATGATTATAATTACCAATTAATTCACATTTGCTTATTATCGTTAATTACAGCTTCATTAAAGTACATTAATTACATCATAGTTAACTATAGTTTTACAGTGTTTCATATTTATAAACAATTAGGATATTAGGAGTATAACAAAGTACATGGGCACATACGGTGTGTGTGTGTGTATATATATATATATATATATATATATATAATATATATATACACACACACACACATAATGATGTTTTCGGATTAGAAGCAAGCAAGAAAGAGGGTGTTCACCTCAGAAGTTCTCGCTTTTGCCGTTGTCAGCTGAATTCGAGCACTTGCATAAGCATTTACGAGTCTATTGCTAGAAATTAAATAAGTTAAAAGAAAAGAAATAAAAAGAATACATGTGGCCGTACTTACATGTACGTAATCATGATCATGTACGTAATCATGACTGTCAACGGACATGTACGAGTGCATAAGTATTATACACATATCGGTATTTTCACAATAAGTTGTGTGCCTAATAGAGACTGACACGAGTAAACATGGACTGATAGGTTGATAGGGCATAAGTAGACAATAGGTAGGTCGATGCATGAATCATTAATACAATTAATAAAAGATAACGGTCAAGATAAGATATGGACGTATGGATGAATATGGTCGAATAATAATATGTTAAAGAATTTACCATACATTGAATACTAAAGATATGATCAGTATTCAAGGTATGAGAAATGTGAAGGAAATTAAGGTAATTTATGACGTCGTAGTTATTCAAATTATGCCAGACGTCAATTCATAATTAATACGCCATAGTTATTTAATTTGTACGTACAGTGTAATTCATTATTGGGAGAAATTAGAAGAAACGAATTAGAGAAATACAGTAATGAAAGGTTTATAGCCATTGAACAAAGAGCGAGTGAAACTATTAATTAAATATATATACTTATACGAGTATACAGTAAATATTGAGAAATTGGGTACATTTGAGGAAGAATTAAGTAAATGAATAAAGAAGTACAAACAAGGGTTCAACTTATGCCACATGCAATGTGCATGCATAATCTAATAAAATTTAGGGATGAGGGTTAGATGCAAAACAACAATAATTAATTATTATCATAAATTCTATAACAAATGGAAAATGGAGATATGGGTAATATTCTGATGGAAATATTAAACGATATAAACCGTCGATTGTCTTGTTTGTACTTTAATCCTTTAATGCCCAGTGTGTGAAATTTTCATCGTTAACTTTGGAAGCAATTTTAGACCTTATTTATAAGGTTATAAGGACGATTTTTGCATCAACTGATTCCGCCTACTTTTCGACTTAATTTGGGTATGAAAGGGTTAAGAGAATGAAATTAAGGGACATTCGCTTCCCACAGCGAACCTCCAATGACACAAACATGGATACGGCTCAACCATAGAAATGGTAGGTCACATGGATGTGACACTGCAAAAATAGAAAGCAAATCAAAAATATATCCAAACTTCGTAATCGTTATACGAATTTGGTTCTTATGTAAAAATGAATATTTGAATATAAAGATTATATAAATATACAGATTAGGTAAACATAAGGATTATATGAATATAAATATATAAAATATACAGGATTATATAAATGGATATAAGAATTATATAAATGAATATAAGAATCATACGAACGAATATAAAAATATAGGAATATAGGAATTATTCATTGTTCATTTTTACATAAACATATTTTACACTCACAAAAATGGCAAAGCCTAATAAGTTACGGTGTCCATAAATTTACATTTTCTCTACTAGCTAATCTCTAAATATTATAAACTATTGTAATATAATTGTAATTGGTTGTGTAATGTCTATTTTTGGTTCAAATTCACGGATCACCTGAAGATCAGGGCCCCAAGCCTTCTTTAGTTAGCCTTATAAGGCTAACTAATGAAAATATCACGACCTAACCTAACCAATCGTTAGGTCAACTGTACGCCATTGACGACTCGTTAGGTTAAGTCGTGATATTTTTGTTAGTTAGCCTTATAAAGCTAACTAAAGAAGGCTGGTGACCTTGATCTTCAGGTAATCTAAATTCACTAGTATATAAAAAGTTTTGTAGTAGTTGTTCATATCGACTTGCAGTAATCATAATGAAACCTTATTACTGTATAAGACTAGTAAACTACATGGAGTTCAACGCTGTATACGATCATATTAATTGTTTATCTTTATGAACAGAGACATTACAATATAATTACCTGTATGTCAATGAATGCCCATTCAGTTGGCCTTTAGATATATAGTTTGTGTTATATGTTGTTGGACTCGGTTGTCCCCCTCCACCCCACCTTCCCCCAGTTGGGGTACCTTGACTAACACTGCGGCGTTGCCACATGTACGGAGTCGCCTGTGAGGCGAGAAACATTACATATGCGGGCAACTGTACATGTCGTCTTAAGGTAAGTACACTGTACAGTATTTGATATTATAATAGACCACTGCATCATCGCAATTTTCGCTTCGTTGTACACCTCAACCGCCCCATTAGTGCAACGATTCGCGAGTTGTCTGTATACAAGTTAGACTTACGATGATTAATAAATACTTTGATTGGAAATAAAGTATATATCCTTTGATTTATAACCCTAAATTTCGCTTTCCTAATGAGGAAACAGTTTTCAGGTATCACCTTAATATACATTTAAAACATGAACCTATGAATTGGTTCAATAAATTAAATTTAATTGATGCTTGGCTCTTTCACCGAAGGGAACCTTCAACTCATAAAAAAATCTTTACAAAAAAGAAATAGAACAACCTCAAGGTGAGAACAAGGAAAATGGAAACAAGTTACACAACAATAAAGTATATCGGTATATTATAATATATTACTATATATAATATATTACCGTATATAATATATTGCCATAATTTATTTTAGCAGTAAATTATAACAATAACAGTATATCAGTTTGGATGAAGGAAGAAATAGTGGTAAGACTTTCTTTGCCATGCTGCAAGCATTTTACAAATTAAAGGATTTTAGGGTAATTATACAAAAAAGGATCGCTTCCGGGGTTCAAAACTTCAGACACAAATCCATATATTTCTAGATCGGTTTTTTCTTAAAAAGTGGGCAGGGCTTTGAAGAAGAGGTAAAATGTGGAGTTAAAACACGTAAAAAAAACTAACCAAACCTAACCTAACCTAACCCAACCTAACAGCGTCTCCAGCACCAACAAAGAAAGCGAGAATGACAGTGATTGCTTAATATTTTGTACTGTGTTCGGTTTCTAGTCACGTGATTAAATACCATCAGGTCAATGGACAAAGAAATGTACAGGACATAACTCAAAAACTGAGCATTTGCACAAGAAATGACTATCATATTTGGAATCATCGTCAAAAACTGGTCTATGAAAGTACAGTCGATCATGTGAACCCAGAAGCAGTCCTTTTCTGTATATTAGCCGATTATAGTATTAATTTTGTAGATTTTACTTTATTAGGATTGTTAAAGCATAAATAGCTATTTCTAAGCATTAAGCTTAATTTAATTTAGTATTTAGTGAGATCCAGGGGTTCATTCAGTGCAAGCCCATTTTGTTTGGCCTGATTAGCATTGGCCCCTATTAGCTCATTCCATCAAAGAGATAGCCTAGAGCTTAAAGCTTTTAATCGACTTAAAGAATAGTATTTAAGATGCCTCTTGGCCGTGACTAAGGTTTGTGAGAAGAAAGTTAGGTTTAGAGTTGTGGTGATTAGTACCACACAGCCTGCATCAAAATTACAAAACAGGTGTATAGGGGTATGAGATAGGGTTGCCAGGTCTCCGGTTTTGTGCCGGAGTCTCCGGAAATTGAGCTATGTAAAAATGTCATTAAAAGTAGAATTTGCCTCTTTTCTTACAGATTTTTAGCAAAATAATTAGTATTATTCTAAAAAATGAGGAAGTTTATGAAATGAAATGAAAAGGTTTATTGGCAGACTATAGTCCATATGACAATTATTATTAATACAATGACAGTTCATACACTAAGGATAAAAATATATACAATTGATTAGAAATAATACTGCACTGTCGAAGTTAAGTGGAGCTACAGACAGACGTTTTCGTACCAAGAAGTCCATAGCTTAGAGGATATCGATTTAGCTACATAAACAAATAATGATGAGCTTCGTAGGTAAAATCTCCGGATTTGGAAACCATCTGATCTGGCAACCCTAGTATGAGGTCGCAAAATATTTTGTGGACTTGCAGCAACTGTTTAGATGAGGTTAAGGACATGCTTAAGGCAAGGCTTTAAAAAGCCGCTAGGTCAGAACCTAGTGAGCCTAAATTACTTGGCCCTAGAAGAGATAGTGTAGCTAATGAGATTAATGCAACAGTTAAGCCAGAAACTGAGTCAAATACAGGAAACGCTAATACACGTTATAGCGAGGTTGAGCTAAGTCTAACCCTAGTGTTAGTAATAGAGATGTAGGTCCTAGTAAGGTCTAAGCCTATTGTTTGTGATAAGGGCGCAGGTCCAAGTAAAGTTAGGCCTGATGAATGGCACAAAGTTAAAGGTCAGGCAAAGAATAAAATTAGAATAGTAATCATGTGGTAGTAACTAATAACACTGGTATACATCAATTTTGCTGTCAAGGTTTTGTAAGTGATTCTTATAGAGTTTTTCCTGCTGATTTCGAATCTGCAATCCGTTTTTCTCAATCAGCTCAGGTTATCCGGCTATCGCCTCATAAGTAAAATAGAATTTTTCGTGATTTTGTCAAAGCGGAATTGGAACAGTAACATCTATCATCACTTGTTTCACTTGTATAATATCTTTTTTTACTTTTCAGGCATATAGATAAAATATTTCATAATGAATAGAGCGTGTGAAAATGATCCCAATAGATTCTGCTACATATGTGGGACGGTTACCATGCCAAATAACCAGTCCCAAATCACTAAATTTGTGAAGACAATGTATAGAGCATACTTTGGAATTAAGCTAGGGGACCAGGACAAAAATTTCGCCCCTCATATGTGCTGCAAGACGTGCATTGAAAATTTGAGAAGATGGAGCAAAGGCAGAGCGAAATCTTTGCCTTTTGGAATTCCCATGATTTGGAGAGAAGGAAAGGATCACGTGACAGATTGCTATTTCTGCGTGACAAACCTCCAAGGTGGGCTTATAAATTTATTTTTCTTAAATATTTTGAAATCCTCGTATGAAACTTGACATAATATTCACCATAATGTAATATTCACCATATATAGCATAATATTCACCATAATGGTAATCATACATTTACATATACATATTGTTATAGAAAATACATTTACACATTCATATTGTTATACAAGTTACATTTACATATACAATGATTGTATATTTTCTTTCTTTTTCATTCATATTGTCCCCGAAGGGACAATATGAATGAAAAAGAAAATATACAGACTCCATCGACCTATTTCATATCTTACAGACCGCAGCCTTCCCTCACGAGCCGCCACTGTCTGAATGCTTCTTCTATTTCATATGCAAGTTTTATATCCATGTTTCTGTGTTTCTATTTTCAGGAGTTAACAAGAAGAATACACACATTGTTGTATACCCTGACATTCCTTCTGCTATGAGACCTGTACCCTATGGTCCTGGAATTCCAATACCCGACCCACCTCAAACCCTGGACTTCGATGATTCTGATGATGAATCAATGACCAATGCCAATGACCAGTCCCAGTCGTATATACCTCAAAATACCGCTTCAAATGAGCCGAGGCCTCTCAACCAGGCCAAACTTAATGATCTTACCAGGGATTTAGGACTTTCCAAATTAGCTGCCGAGATCTTGGGCTCACGACTTCGAGAGGACAACTTGCTGGCTCCGGGAACAACATTCTCCTGGTATAGGAAACGAGAGGAAGAATTCCGCAAGTTTTTTGCAGTGCACGAAAATACCTCTTCCTTAGTGTACTGCTGCAATGTTGAGGGGCTAATCGAATCCTTGGGCCTGCCATATAACGCATCAGAATGGAGGCTATTTATAGACTCGTCTAAACGAAGTTTGAAAGCAGTACTTCTCAACATTGGGAATAGGGTTGCATCAGTCCCTGTAGCACATTCCGTACAACTTACTGAGAGCTACGATAACATGAAAATTTTACTGGATGCTCTCGTATACGACCAACATAACTGGAGGATCTGTGGGGATTTGAAGGTACTAATATCATAAGTAAACTATTGCTATTGACTATGTTGTTTTTCCAAAGGTTATTTGAGAGCGTATAAGAACACTTAACTTCCCCACAGAAGTGATACAGTCCAATGCATAGATTTTTTTATCTGATAGAACAAATTCTCTAAATTCTTTAAATATTTTCATTTTTTTTCAGATTGTGGCATTTGTATTGGGAATGCAAGGGGGATACACGAAATACCCATGTTTCCTCTGCAAATGGGATAGCCGAGCGGATGAGAAGCACTATGCACAGCGTGAATGGGCATCCAGAGAGAATTTTGAACCTGGGTGGCATAATGTCGTTTCAGTGCCCCTTGTAACCACCAACAAAAATTTTGCTCCCACCACTTCATATTAAGCTGGGCTTGATGAAAAATTTCATCAAATCAATGAATAAGGAGGGTTCAGCATTCCGATATCTCGAGAGTAAATTTCCTCATATATCTGATGCTAAACTAAATGCTGGGGTTTTTGATGGTCCTCAAATTCGAACTTTGATCAAGGATACTCAGTTCGAAAACGCAATGACTCGAACTGAGAAGAATGCCTGGCAGGCATTCAAATCAGTTGTCACTGATTTTCTTGGCGAGCGTAGAAGTCCAGAATACGAGTCCGTTGTCGAAAACTTGGTGGAAGCTTTCAAAGCTCATGGGTCGCGCATGTCCATAAAAATGCACTTTTTGTGGTCCCACTGGACTATTTTCCTGAAAATTGCGGGGATTATAGTGAGGAACAGGGTGAACGATTTCACCAAGATATCAAAATAATGGAAGAGAGGTACCAGGGAAACTGGGATATCAATATGCTGGCGGACTATTGCTGGTGTTTGAAGCGAGACGTGCCCGAAGAAAAACACAGACGGAAAGCCAAAAAAACTTCATTCCTTCCTCAATAAACTTTTTTCCATATTCATTGTATGAATAAAAGTATTTATTCACACAATGTTTTCATTTTTCACGTGTTCTTATATTACTCGTATCTACAGTGTATAAGCTAAAAAAATCAATAAATTTGGGGATAAAATTGGACTTATAATAAATGGCCAATAGAGAAAAGACCTGACCTGATTGAGGAAAACCAATGTCATTTTCGAATTCAGCATGGTCGAATTATATAATATGAGTTGAAAAAACCCTCACAGCAGACAAAAAAATTTCATATGCATACCAGTGTAATAGATTTCAGATACTTGGAAATTTAGGTGAAGTAATACATTGTGAATTTACCATGAACTCTATCATTAGGAATCAGGACAATGAATTTTGCAATAAGGGAAGGAAAACTCAGAACAATATGTATTTCGGGAGGCAATATTTCTAATGTCAATGAGGTAGTGAACAAGTTGCCTGAAAGCACAAGTAAAATTATTGTACATGTACTAGGTATAAATGACTTGACAAGAAAGGATGAAGATGGTAGATTTAAGTTGAACAGAAATTCAGTAGAAGTTAAACCTTGGTATAGAGAACTGATTTAAAATTTAAAAAATAGATAGAGCAAATATTATGCAGTGAGCATTTTACCAAGGGTTGGGGTAAGAGTGGAATTTATAAGAAGAATTTTAGTTTTGAATGGTAAATTAAAGATGATGCTGTGTAATGAAAATGTTGAGTTCATGGATTTGTGGGATAATTTTAGTGAAAAGAGGGAGCTTTACAGTAAGGATGGATTACATCTTAGTAGAAAGGGAACTGCTTTATATGGGAGACTTAGAGGACAATCTGGGTTCTTTGGGGTTCTGAAAGATAACTTTTGGTTGATAGAGGGCATTAATCATCAGGATATGTGTAAACTTAACAATATTGTTCGAGTCTGTTAGAAAGTTTGGTACTATTCTGTTATCTCCCCACCAAGTTTTAATATGGTTAATTGACTGTCCGGTTTGGTCAACTGTAACCCTTGAGGATTGGTTTGGTTAAGTCGTGATATTTTCGTTAGTTTTAACGAAAATATCACGACTTAACCAAACCAATCCTCAAGGGCGTACAGTTGAACTAACCGGGCATATTAAAACTTAGTGGGGAGATAACAGGTTAGTACCAAAAATTATAACCTACAAAAATATCTTCATAGATTAGAGGCCTGGGACAGTAAATGGCAGATGGAATTCAATGTGTAGTGAATACTCTTATTTTAGTTTCAAGATAAATGTTAATTTTACCATCTTGAATTTCGGAATAGTATAAATTCATTTTAAATTAGTTACCCCATTATAATTCAATTGTGAACCACATTAATACTAATTTTATGTATACTATATTATTTTATTGTATGTAAACATAATTAATTATATATCACAATTGTCAGTTAATTATTTATATTCAAATATTTATTTTAATCTAATACCATGTCCATTTTACAAATAAATAATAGAAATCCAAGGGTTATATTTTCCACCTTTGGTACTGTCGCAGTTTCGCCTAACGGACTCAATACGGCTAGTGAGATAATCACTGGTTGGCACTTAACTAGCGGCAGTGCTTATGGCTACATCATCCAGGTTAACCTATACCGGATAGATGCGCTACGGTCCCAAGCCGTAGCTTGCCTAGGCCGACGACGACGACGTAAACCAACAATTGGTGACTCCGGAGTTGGATTCCCCCCTTTTACCCGAACGACTAGGATTAGACTGTAACGTCGTCGTGCCCATCACCCCCTTCACCCGAGCGACTAGGACCAGACTGTAATGTCGCTCGTACCCTCTGCCCCTCACCCCTGCCCGTGCGCTCTGTGCCTGCGCTCGTCTCAACCTCCACTCCTTCGTTGGTAACTTGTCGTCTTGCTTGTACGTCAGCAAGCATAGGAGAAGATGCCTGACGACGCTGGTGCCATCTCCCACTTGAGCGTAAAGCTCCCCGTCTTCTGGCCGGGTGATCCATTTATTTGGTTCCACCAAGTGGAATCACAATTCAACTTGGGAAGAATCACCGCTAGCAGGACGAAATACGATCATGTTTTGTCCTCTCTACCAGCGAGCATCATCTCTGAAGTCCGTGACGTCATCGTGTCTACTTCCACGAGTGAGGACCCATACAACGATCTGAAGTCTGCCATCCTGTGTCGCACCACTGTCTCCGAGCGTGAGAAACTACATCAGTTAATCTCAAAAGAAGAACTTGGAGACCGTAAGCCCACTCAAATGCTGAGGGCTATGCAGTGCGCTCTAGGCGAACGCGCACAAACCTTCGATAAGGACATCTTTAGACAGTTGTTCTTGCAGAAACTTCCTCCATCAGCTCAGCGTGTCTTGGCCACTATGGATCCTGCTACTCCAGTTGATAAACTAGCAGAAACTGCCGACAAAGTAGTGGAGATTGACACAGCTCCGGTCAACAACGTGAACACACAATCGGAACTGGAGTTGAAAGTGGAAGAGTTAAGTCAACAACTCAACCACGTTTGTTCTCTGCTACAAAATCAACGGCAAAGAAGCCATTCTCGGTCAAGATTTACGAAGAGGCATCGTTCGAGTTCCGGGAAGATCTGCTTCTACCACTCGAAATTTGGAAAGAAGGCTAGGAAGTGCATCTCCCCTTGCAATTTTTCGTCGGAAAACCCCAGCAGCGAGTCCTAATGGCGTCTAGTACTCGCACTGCCAACCTGTTATTCATAAAGGACAGGAACTCTGGTGTCAATTTCTTGGTCGATACCGGAGCGTCAGTCAGTGTATTCCCTCAAAAATCTGGTCATACGCACTCGGAATCTCCGCCTCTATACGCTGCTAACGGTTCACGCATACCCACGTACGGTACTCAGTCGCGTGAACTAAACTTGGGCCTTCACCGATCCTTCAAGTGGATTTTCATCTGTGCTCAAGTGCAGCATCCCATAATCGGCGCTGACTTCCTCCAGCATTTCAAACTCCTGGTGGATCTTGACAAGCGACGCTTATGCGACCAGGCCACACTGCTTTCTGTTCTTGCCAAACAGGTTGCCCTTCCGGACGCCTCGAACTCTGCACTTTCCCTCGTTCCCCTAATTCCATGTACCAGTGCCTTTTCCACCGATATCCAGGAATTCTTCAACCGATGCAGATGGGTGATACCATTAAGCACACCATTACCCATCACATTACAACAAAAGGTCCCCCTGTGTTTGTAAAACCCAGACGTCTTGCCCCGGACAAACTGAAAGCTGCCAAATCGGAATTCCAGCTTATGATAGATCTTGGTATAATAAGACCTTCCAAAAGCAGTTGGTCCTCTCCCCTACACCTGGTCCAGAAGAAGTCAGGAGACTGGAGACCATGTGGGGATTACCGGTTTTTGAATTCGACAACCATCCCGGACCGATATCCGGTACCAAATGTCCAAGACTTTACTTCTCTTCTCCACGGCAAATCTATCTTCAGTAAAATAGATCTCGTTAAGGCTTTCCACCACATTCCCGTAGAGCCTTCGGATATTCCCAAGACTGCAGTTTGTACACCATTTGGGTTATTCGAATTTGTGAAGATGCCGTTCGGGCTACGGAATGCTGCGCAAACCTTTCAGAGGTTTATAGATGAGGTCACCAGAGGCTTAGACTTTGTTTATGCCTACATCGATGATTTGCTTGTGGCCAGCTCAACGGAAGAGGAACATAAGGAACATCTTTCACTCCTCTTTCAACGCTTAGAACAATACGGTGTTACTATTAATGCATCTAAGTGTGTGTTTGCACAGCCAACCTTGGAATTTCTTGGTCACACGATTTCGCAGCACGGAATTACCCCCCTTCAGGACAAGTGTGAAGTGATAAAAAATTACCCAATGCCAAATAATCAGCGTGAGTTACGTCGGTTTCTAGGTTTGGTAAATTATTACCACAAGTTCATTAAAAACTGTGCCAGTGTTCTTGCTCCTCTACACGCTATGATCACACACAAACGCAAGGTAACGAAATTGGTATGGTGTAGCGATAGTTTACAGGCGTTCGACAATGCCAAAAATGCTATCAATAGTGCATTGTCTCTGTCATTTCCTATCAGTGATGCCCCCCTAACTCTGACGGTCGATGCCTCAGATGTTGCGATCGGTGGAGTGTTGGAACAAACCATTAACGGTCAACAAGCACCCATCGCGTTTTACTCGAAAAAGCTGCAGCCAGCCCAAACGCGTTATAGTGCTTTCGGACGTGAACTTCTTGCTATTTACTTAAACGTGAAGCATTTTCAACATTTCCTTGAAGGCCGAGAGTTTTGTGTTTTTACCGACCACAAACCTTTGGTCACTGTCTTCAATAAAAACAGCTGTAACCACTCTCCCAGAGTCATCAGGCAACTCGATTATATCTCGCAATTTACCACAGATATCCGCCACATCAAAGGTGTCTTGAACACTCCAGCGGATGCACTTTCAAGAATAGAGATTACTTCTGTTACCCTCAGCTCTACACTGTGGAATGCTATTGCACAGGATCAAGATAAGGATACGGAACTACAAGACCTGCTCAGAGAAGACTCCACTCACTTACTTTCCCTCAAGAAAATGAGTATGCCAGGATTGTCTGTGCCCCTCTATTGCGACGTATCAACAGCTGCTATTCGCCCTTATGTCCCTCCATGTCACAGACAAGCAGTCTTCACGGATCTTCATAAGCCCTCCCATCCTGGTATCCGTGCTTCGCAACACCTGGTTGCCTCTCGCTTTGTTTGGCCCTCGATGCGGAAGGATGTCAAACATTGGACCAAAACGTGCCTTGCCTGCCAGCGTGCCAAAGTCCAAAGGCACACCAGGTCCCCCTTTGACGCATTTCCACCCCCATCCCAGCGATTTGAGGTAATTCATGTAGACATTGTTGGCCCTCTTCCAGTGATTCAAGGCCAACGTTATCTGCTCACCTGTCTCGACCGCTTTTCCAGATGGCCTGAAGCCATCCCACTTCCTGATATCCAAGCGGAAACTGTTGCAAGAGCCTTTCTTCATGGATGGGTATCAAGATTTGGATTGCCGACAAAAGTCATCACTGACCAAGGTCGCCAATTTGAGTCTTCGCTTTGGAAGAAGTTTACCAGCTTGTTGGGTACAGTACATGCGCATACCTGTGCGTATCATCCGCAAGCTAACGGCCTCGTCGAACGCTTCCATCGCCAGCTGAAGTCATCCCTTATGTGTCACGAAGACTCCCATTGGATGGATAAGCTTCCACTCGTGCTTGGTATTCGCTCTGCATTTAAGAGTGATCTGAAGACTACAGCGGCTGAACTAGTCTATGGAACAACACTGCGGCTACCAGGTGGCTACTTCACTGCAGGGGATAAGTCATGTGATCCTACGGAATTCGCTCAAACACTTTCCTCTCACATGCAGTCCCTTCAGCCTGTTCCCCCTCGATTGACTAGCCAACAGAACATCTTTGTTTCCCCAGCCCTCCAATCTTGCACCCACGTTTTCGTTCGTGTACCTGTCCCAAAACGGCCTCTCCAATGTCCATATGACGGACCCTATGAAGTTCTCCGACGTACGCGCAAATCATTCCTCATCCAGCGCGGTTCCAAGGTCGACAAGGTTTCTATCGATCGTCTTAAGCCTGCGTTTTTGGAATCAACCTTAAGCGAGGTACATGTAGCTACCAAAAAGGTCCAGAGGAAATCTGTGTCGTTCGGAACTCTTTGAACTTCCTCTCTGGTGGGGGAGTGTGTAGTGAATACTCTTATTTTAGTTTCAAGATAAATGTTAATTTTACCATCTTGAATTTCGGAATAGTATAAATTCATTTTAAATTAGTTACCCCATTATAATTCAATTGTGAACCACATTAATACTAATTTTATGTATACTATATTATTTTATTGTATGTAAACATAATTAATTATATATCACAATTGTCAGTTAATTATTTATATTCAAATATTTATTTTAATCTAATACCATGTCCATTTTACAAATAAATAATAGAAATCCAAGGGTTATATTTTCCACCTTTGGTACTGTCGCAGTTTCGCCTAACGGACTCAATACGGCTAGTGAGATAATCACTGGTTGGCACTTAACTAGCGGCAGTGCTTATGGCTACATCATCCAGGTTAACCTATACCGGATAGATGCGCTACGGTCCCAAGCCGTAGCTTGCCTAGGCCGACGACGACGACGTAAACCAACAAATGTTCAAAAATACAAAGTCCTCCCATTTGGCAGAAATAATGCAAAACTTTAGTTATGAGATGCAGGGAAACTGGATAGAGGAGGTTAGTCAGGAAAAAGATCTTGGCATTATAGTTAGGAGTGATTTAAAATTTTCTAAGATAGAGGCTAGAAATAAAGCAAATAAAATGCTAAGTACTATGAAGAGGAATGTTAGTTACAAGAGTAAGGAAATCATCTGTAGATTATACAATTCTTATGCTAGGCCTCACTTAGAATACTACATTCAAACTTAGTTACCTCAAAATAGGTGAGATATGTTTGAAGGTGTACAACATTCAGGAAGCCTGAGCGAATTGTAGTGATATTGAATTAATCCATTTGGCAATTAGGTTTGAAGCTTTCAGGTATACTGTATAGTATATATTTTTAATGGTACAATACAGAATCATATATGATAGTAAGAGCATGGTAAGTTATATTAAGTTTATAGGCTTTTATTTTTTTTTTTTTTTAAGTAATCGGGTAAGTAAGTAACCTATAAATTTTATAGTAGATATAATGAAACTTCACAAATAGGTTATGATGTAGACAAGCTTGCTATAGTTCCCTGATATAGTACTTAACATTAACTACCATATAAATAATGATTCAGTGTTGGTCAATTATTTCTTGGTGCTTGTACTTTAAATGAATTTATTTGAATCATAGGGCATACTGCTTTTCATTTTAAATAAAAAATTATTTAATCTTTTGAATTTCATTGAAAAATCATTAATACATTTAACGTTAGAAGTAGTCCCATCATTTACTCCAAATAAAAAATTTGTTAACTATTCTAGATTATTGATTTTCATAATCCCAACTTCTTGAGATATTCAAGACACGACCTTGTGAGTGCAAAGGTTTAAGATCATGTGAAATATGTGAATCAGGATATGGAGTATGGAAAATCAGTGGAAATATTACAAAAGTAAATTTATTGTTTATTTCTACCATGATTAGGTAATTATTTTATTCCCCTCGTTTCTATAGTAACCACCCATATATATATATATATATATATATATATATATATATATATATATATATATATATATATATATAATCCAAACCCACAAGGAAAAATTAAATTATTTCAAGCCCTTTCGTCATTCCGTGACGAAGTGTATTGCTGAATACACGAAAGGCCTTGGAATAATTTTTACTTTTCCTTATATATATATATATATATATATATATATATATATATATATATATATATATATATATATATAAATTTAAGCAGAAAGCCACAGACAAGAAGGAAAGAAACATCCATCATGTTGGAAAGGGACTATATTTTGTACATTGCAACGTTTCAAGCACAAACTATGCTCATCTTCAGGCAAAAATTCTAAAAAGTTAAAAACAGAATATTAAAAATCATAATGACAATATAAACAAAAAGTAGGGAAAAAAATTCACAAGCTTTAAAAACAATGAAAGTCACACTAAAAAAATTCTAAAAAGTTAAAACAATTAAAAACCATAATGACAATTATAAAACAATAGGGAAAAATTCAATAAGCTTTAAAACGATGAAAGGGACACTAAAAAAGAACAATGAATAACAGTTATAAAATACAAAACCCCAAAAAACTAAAAACTCACAAGCTCTTTTAAAACACTAAAAAATGAAAAACCAACACTAAAAGGAACACACCTTAAGTGTAAGCAGCACAGATTCCGAGGCAAAACTAATAAAAACAGAAGCATCTAAAAAACAAGTAAAGGTTGGTTGTTGTTAAAGATGTTCAGTTTAGACGGAGGGGAACGGATGAATTATCAGAGTTAAGCGAAGGGGAGAGAGTTTTAATATACAGCGATTCTAAGTCTTAAAGTTTGCTCACACGGAGCGGAATCTAAAATGTTAAAATTAGCTAAAGTTATATCCACTTTGCATAAAACAACATGGCTGCGTATAGCTGAAGCTTCTTTAGTTCTCAATGGTTTATCAGTTCTATGGCTTATGCCCATATGGGCACAGAAACGCGACTCGAGGCTCCGCACAGTGCTACCAATATAGCTCCGATCACATCGGGGACACTTAAATTCATAAACAACAGCACTGCGCAGAGCATCCGATACACGGTCTTTAACATTAAAATATGAGCCAATAGAACGACGGTTAACAAATACTAGTTTAAAATCTATTTGACAATAAAATTTACTAAGAAGTGGCACAAGGTTATTACGGCAATAGGAATTCAGATATCCCATTTCTGGGAGCACAAGATAATATACATCTTTAGGAACGTTAAAATTAGACATTTTTGGTTTGTAAATGTTAGCTAAAAATCTATTGATAGCGTTTTCTACAATCTGCAAAGGATAACCATTATTCACAAAATATTTTCTTAAAAAAACAAATTCATTATGCAGAGACTGATAGTTAGAACATAAATTATACGCTCGGTTAAGTAGGGTGTTAACAGGTGCCAGCTTGTATTTAAAATCACAATAACTTAAAAAATTGAGTCCAAGACCGGTGAACGTCTTCTTACGAAAAACTGAAGTAATAATAGAGTCGCTCTCTCTGCTAATCAGTAAATCCAAGAAAGGCAGCTTGGAATCTGATTCTTCCTCCAGAGTAAACTTTATGTTTGGATGTAAATTATTTAAAAACGTAAAAAATTGATGAGCACTGTTAGCATCGGTAAAAACTGCAAAAATATCATCAACATATAGTCTATAAAAAATAGGCCTTATATGGGTAGGAGGCTGGGTAAACATTTTGGTTTCTAAAAAAGTCATGAAAAAATCTGCAGCCAATGGGCCGATCGGAGATCCCATGCCCACGCCATCAGTCTGCTGGTATATATCTCCATTAAACGTAAAAGTACTACCTTTAAGAGTTAGCTCTAACATAGAATTAAGGTCATTTTTATCAAAACTTTGAAATTTGGGGGAATTACTAAAAACATTGTCAAGAATAATTTTTCGAGTTTCGTCCACAGGGATATTGGTAAACAGGGAAATAACGTCAAAAGTTACCAAGTAATGGTTTGAGTTAAATTTCTTATCAAGGAGTTCCCTTTGAAAGGACGCGGAATCAAAAATAGTATACTCATTTTTGGAGAAAGGGGAAAGCAAACTAACCAAAAATTTGGCAAGATTATACGAGGGCAAGCTATATGAAGCCAGAATAGGTCTCAAAGGAATTCCGGGTTTGTGTATCTTAGGGAGACTATATAATTCTATGTTAGAGCTAACTCTTAAAGGTAGTACTTTTACGTTTAATGGAGATATATACCAGCAGACTGATGGCGTGGGCATGGGATCTCCGATCGGCCCATGGGCTGCAGATTTTTTCATGACTTTTTTAGAAACCAAAATGTTTACCCAGCCTCCTACCCATATAAGGCCTATTTTTTGTAGACGATATGTTGATGATATTTTTGCAGTTTTTACCGATGCTAACAGTGCTCATCAATTTTTTACGTTTTTAAATAATTTACATCCAAACATAAAGTTTACTCTGGAGGAAGAATCAGATTCCAAGCTGCCTTTCTTGGATTTACTGATTAGCAGAGAGAGCGACTCTATTATTACTTCAGTTTTTCGTAAGAAGACGTTCACCGGTCTTGGACTCAATTTTTTAAGTTATTGTGATTTTAAATACAAGCTGGCACCTGTTAACACCCTACTTAACCGAGCGTATAATTTATGTTCTAACTATCAGTCTCTGCATAATGAATTTGTTTTTTTAAGAAAATATTTTGTGAATAATGGTTATCCTTTGCAGATTGTAGAAAACGCTATCAATAGATTTTTAGCTAACATTTACAAACCAAAAATGTCTAATTTTAACGTTCCTAAAGATGTATATTATCTTGTGCTCCCAGAAATGGGATATCTGAATTCCTATTGCCGTAATAACCTTGTGCCACTTCTTAGTAAATTTTATTGTCAAATAGATTTTAAACTAGTATTTGTTAACCGTCGTTCTATTGGCTCATATTTTAATGTTAAAGACCGTGTATCGGATGCTCTGCGCAGTGCTGTTGTTTATGAATTTAAGTGTCCCCGATGTGATCGGAGCTATATTGGTAGCACTGTGCGGAGCCTCGAGTCGCGTTTCTGTGCCCATATGGGCATAAGCCATAGAACTGACAAACCATTGAGAACTAAAGAAGCTTCAGCTATACGCAGCCATGTTGTTTTATGCAAAGTGGATATAACTTTAGCTAATTTTAACATTTTAGATTCCGCTCCGTGTGAGTAAACTTTAAGACTTTTAGAATCGCTGTATATGAAAACTCTCTCCCCTTCGCTTAACTCTGATAATTCATCCGTTCCCCTCCGTCTAAACTGAACATCTTTAACAACAACCAACCTTTACTTGTTTTTTAGATGCTTCTGTTTTTATTAGTTTTGCCTCGGAATCTGTGCTGCTTAGACTTAAGGTGTGTTCCTTTTAGTGTGGGTTTTTCATTTTTTAGTGTTTTAAAAGAGCTTGTGAGTTTTTAGTTTTTTGGGGTTTTGTATTTTATAACTGTTATTCATTGTTCTTTTTTAGTGTCCCTTTCATTGTTTTAAAGCTTATTGAATTTTTCCCTATTGTTTTATAATTGTCATTATGGTTTTTAATTGTTTTAACTTTTTAGAATTTTTTAGTGTGACTTTCATTGTTTTTAAAGCTTGTGAATTTTTTCCCTACTTTTTGTTTATATTGTCATTATGATTTTTAATATTCTGTTTTTAACTTTTTAGAATTTTTGCCTGAAGATGAGCATAGTTTGTGCTTGAAACGTTGCAATGTACAAAATATAGTCCCTTTCCAACATGATGGATGTTTCTTTCCTTCTTGTCTGTGGCTTTCTGCTTAAATTGAAATTGAAGCTTGCCAGAAGCGGCCTTCACCAATATATATATAATATATGTATATGTATATATATATATATATATATATATATATATATATATATATATATATTATATATATATATATATATATATACCTTTCAACCTTTCAAATGTTCCGTGCGATAAATCCTCATTTCACCAAGGTCAAGCGTGTTGCCCTTCCTCTCGAGTTGGCTTGGTGAAAGAGAGAGTTGGTTTCTTGTGCCCTCCACCTCACATAGCCAGGAACACTCGGCTCATCTGGAATTGTTTTGAGTCAGGCGTGTAGTCTTCTTTTGAAGATATCCACCGCTACACCACTCGTGTTCCTTAGTTCTTTGCACAGCTGATTGAACAGTCTTGGTTCTCTCACAACAAAACTATTTTCCTTCAGGGTTGGGGATGTCCCCTATCTAGCCTTTAATTTGGGAACACGACACATTCTTCCTTTTCTACTTTCCACTGTTGTTTGGGGTGGTTATAGGATTCAGAGTAAGATTAGAGGGGAGTTTCTCCATTATTTTCCAAGTGTAAATAATGTTGTACCTCTCTTCTTACTAGTGAATATAAGTTTCATTCGCGTAACCTTTCCCAGTAATTTAGTTCTTTGCAGCCATTGATCTTCACTGTGGAGCTTCTTTGAATCCCTTCTAGCTGATTAATGTCTTCTTTATATGGGGATTTTAGGACCAAGCAGTATTCCAATTTAGGTATGATCAGTGTTTTCAATAGAGGAATCATTATATTCCTATCCCTTCCTTCAAAGGTTCTCAGTATCTGTCCAGTTATTCTTTTTGCTCTGTTTACTGCAATCTTATTTTGTGTTGCAAATTTCCCGTCATCAGTCATTACAACACCTAAATCTTGCACAGAGCAACAGATTGGGGAAGAGCAAGGGGGTTTCAAAAGAGGTAGAGGGTGTGTCGGCCAGGTGTTTGGGTTGAAGATGCTGTGTGAGAAATACATGGAGAAAGAAAAGAATTTGTATGTGGCGTTCATGGATTTTCAAAAAGTGTATGATAGGGTTGACAGAACGGCATTGTGGCAAGTGCTGAAGCTGTATGGGGTGCATGGGTCGTTGTTGAATGCGGTGAAAAGTTTTTACCGAGAGAGTAGAGCATGTGTGCGTGTGGGAAGAGAGGAGGGTGAGTGGTTTCCGGTGAAAGTGGGTCTACGGCAGGGATGTGTGATGTCTCCATGGTTGTTTAGTGTGTTTATAGACAGGGTGGTGAAAGAGGTGAATGCAAGGGTCATGGGGAAGGAAGCGGGGATGAAGCATGCTGTTGGGGGAGGTTTTTGAGAAGTGAATCAGTTGTTGTATGCGGATGAAACGGCTCTGGTGGCGGACTCGAGAGAAAAGCTACAGAGTCTAGTAACTGAGTTCGGGACGGTGTGTGAAGGAAGGAAGCTAAGAGTAAATGTGAATAAAAGTAAGGTTATGTGGTGCTGTAAAAGAGAGGTTCGTGAGCGACTGAGTATAAGTTTATATGGTGAGGAAATGGAAGAAGTGGCATGTTTCAGGTACTTTGGGTTGGATATGGCATGGAATGGGACGATCGAGGCGGAGGTGGGACACAGGGTGGAAGAAGAGGCAAAGGTACTGGGTGCCCTAAGAAGTGTTTGGAAGGACAGATCAGTGTCTATGGGAGCGAAGATGGGTATGTATGAAGGTATGGTAGTGCCAACAGTGTTGTATGGATGCAAAGCATGGGTGGCGAATGCGAAGGAAAGGAAAAGGATGGATGTACTGGAAATAAAATGCTTGAGGACGATCTGTGGGGTGAGGCGGATTGATCATGTGAGAAACACTGATATCCGTGACCGTGAGTGAGAGGTGTGGGAGTCGGAGTCTTGTGGAGAGAGCAGATGAGGGGGTGTTAAAATGGTTTTGGTATATGGAAAGAATGCTAAAGCGAATTTACGTATCGGAGGGGGAAAGGGGGAGTGGTAGATCGAGGAGGAGATGGAATGATGGAGTGAGGGAGGCTTTGGGTCAGCAGGGCCTAGACGCCTGGGAGGGTGAAAGATGCGCACTAGATAGAAAAAAGCGGAGCGATGTGGTATATGAGGGGGACGACGGGCTGGCAGTGTGCTGACTCAGGGTGTATGAAGTGGTCTGGGTAAACAGTGAAGTACTCTGCGGGGCTGGGCTGTGGATAATGTTGCCCTGAGTCAGGCACATTATTGACATGTCAGCTGATGAAGTGAATGTGAGCGATTGAGGATTGTTCCTGGCGCGATCTCACTGCGGTGAGAGAGTGCGTTTGGGTGTATATATATATATATATATATATATATATATATATATATATTATAGTGTTCCTAATATTTCACACTCATCAAAAGTATAGAATTATTTTTATTTGTAAAATTTATTTTCTGTAGAAGTCTTAATATTCATGACCTACTAATTCAGTTGATTTTTATTACATGTATTTTACGTAGAGCATATTTTGAAACAACACTCATTATACATATTTATGTCAAAGAATAAAAGATCTCTCTCCCTCTTCATTAAACATTACCTAATAACTTTGTTTATAACGATAGCTTTGTTTTGTTCATGAGTTTACTCTGCTTATCGTATTGCATTGCAATTTCTCCGTCATTGGTTTATTTTATATTTCGTTTGCGTTTTAGGACTAAATCTCTCTGAGACTAAGCTTGCGAGATCTTTGTATATTTGTTCACTTTTGCTCTTATCGTATACCATCCTTCCCTCTTCCATTATTTTTCTTTACTTCGTGAGTTTTTCTTTATACTATTTGCTTACGCAAACTATCAGACAAAAGATTGACCTTTCTTTTCTCTCTATTTCTATGTCTGTCTCTCTATCTATCTATCTATCTATCTTTCTCTCCATTAATCACTATATGACATCACTCTAGGGTCGGTTACTGCTACCTCTTTATCTCTTCTCCTGAAGCTTGTTTCTCTTCACATATGCTACACGATACCACCATCTGCCTAGTATATCTCGCGCTATATTCAACGCTACTACTTTCAGTCAAAACTATTAAGCAGCCTTAAAATCTTTTCATATACATGCTTAAATTAAGGTGGTACCATAGGTTAAATTTTAATAGTTTGTTTAATAGTGGTTGTGTATATATCGCTCTAAAAGGTTCAGAAATTTTACTTATGAATGGTTATACGAATAAGAAGTTTTCAAAATGAGACATTTTTAGTTCAGTTTTCTACATTTAGTAAGTGTCGGCCTAATTGTCACGGCTGAGACATACAGTACCGAAAACGAACTAATATGATTGGCCGTAAATGGCCGAGAGCTCATGAAGACGTCATCAACTTCCTAATTAGGATCCATGTTAAAACACTGGATGCCGCGAAACTACATATTCACACGGTTACGTCGTGCTACGTCTTGCCCATTGTCTTAACACCGCTTCCCGTTGATCAGCAAAGTTAAGCGACATACTGAAAAAGCATACCGCGCATACGTATTTTGTAAACGGTATTTTTGTTATAAACTATGAAATAAATATTTATCCCACACTATTTCACAACTTCAGAATATTAAACACCACTAAATGGAAAGATTTTTTTTTATAAAAAAGCACAATCTCAGTATCAATAAACAGTCCACAAAAATCTCAAGAGGAGCCGAGTTTCAAGAGGAGCTTGAGTAGATGTCTTCACAGCAAGGTGGCTTCAGACAGAGTAACAAGATGGCTTTAGGCAGAGTGTTAGGTTAGGTTAGGTTAGGGCAGAGCTTTCCAAACTGTGTGTCGCGACACATTAGTGTTTTTTGTATTTTGAAAATTTTGATTTTTCTATCAACAAAATCGGCTACAAGATAAACCACCTACTGAAAAATTATCTGATATTTGATATTTGATAACAAAAAGTAATTAATGTGTCGTGAAAATTTTTATGCTTAAATAGTGTGTCGCCAACGTGAAAAGTTTTGAAAGCTCTGGGTTAGGGTAAATATTCCGCTGAACTCAAACCGGCAATTAATGACCAGAAGATATTTTTCTGGTTAATTTTGATGTGCTTTGAAAGAATCTAATCCATTTCTTGTGCAAATGAGCAGTTTTCGAATATTTTCAGTTTCTGTATTTGAAGAATCGCAAATTTAGAAAAGAAACTGTTTAAATTCTTTCAAAATACATAAAAATTAATCATAAAAATATTTACAGTGAGGGCACAACGTAACCTAGCCACACGTAACCTAACTCTCTAACCCTAATCTAACCGGACCTAACGTAACCCTAACCCTCTAACTTAACCTAACCAGGCCTAACCTAATAAAATAAATTGTAATCCTTCCTATATTTACACTGCTTACCACACTGCAGACACTGACGGGATGTCAATAAAACACCATAATTGGAAAAATATCCAACGCTTTGTCTTCATCTAGTCCAACAAGTCGGATTAAATCTTCAAAATCGACTTAACACCTGTCACATGGCATGACAAAAAAACAGTGAGGGGCCTAAGCTTTATAATTATATTATGTAGCCTAGGTGGTGGAGTTCAGGCGGGGACTCTTTCTGTTCGTAATGTACGGTGGCCTAAACTTTATAATTTTTTATTGCTTTATAATTATTTGCATACTATATAAAACAGTTTTTCTCGATATCTTTCGTAACGATTCAGGATATTATGTTGTCATGTTAAGGTGTTGGTTTGATTTCAGCGGAATATTAACCTAGGTTAGATTTAGTTTAGTTTACTTAAGTAAAAGTGCATGAAATATTTAATCAAAATAAATAAAAAAAATTTGAAAAAGTTTATTTCGAAAATGGGGCCACTAAACGGAAGTTCCCATTACATTATTTAAGGGAGACCAGAATATAGATTTATGGAACTGGTAATATGCAGTCACTTAGATCAATAAGTAACCAAAGTGAAATATGTATTTATCATTTCAGAATTAATCTGTTCGACTCTATTAAACCTTTTATAACTAACTATAATATAATAATCGGTAATAAACTTGCTTTAAATTAATTTCTATGGAATAATTACCTAGCCATCTTTCTCTCTGAACTAAACAAATTGAACTGAAGTGAATAGAACTAGCGTACATGCTCAGACAGACCATTCTTATTAGAAATGGAATAATGAAGGCGTATTTAAAAAAACTGTGCGGTTTCAAAGTAACTTTTTCCTCCTTACACTGTACAATGTACTCGTACATAGTGGACTACTGTAGATACAACGACTGGATTTTCTGCATTCGTACTAACATAAATATAATTTAATTGATTAAGCAACTTAAATTATTTTTTATCATTATGCATAAAGACTCTCAATGTCCTTTCTCTTGATTGTTTTCTGGAAATGCTGGGTGATTTACAGTAAGTACTTTCTGAGTACCAACTGTATTTATGTCCTTTCTCTGTCCATTCTGAACTACAGTTTTGAGGTAAAAAAAAATTCGGATTCGCCATGTACTTTATGGGAGTGTTGAGAAAAAGTTTTAAGTCGACGTCTTCAGAAACACTACCGTTTTGCGTCGCGCTCTAAAGAAAGTACTTGGATTAAACAGTTTTAGAGTGTACAGTATGTCTCCGAAGGTTAAAGAAGTAATAGAAGCGAATGGACGATGTATGAAATAATAAATGTTATTTAACTTTAATAAAACTGTTACTTCTGTTATTTTATATCATTAATACTTTTCCTGAGCCTTCTCATGTTGCCCAATACTTTTGAGTGAAGCTGTATATATAGTAAACACTATTAAGGTAAAATTAAAGGCTTCACACGGGATAAACTGTAACAGAATTGATTTTCATTGTATGCTGTTTGAGAAAGTCTATAGATCAATATATAAAAAGTACTCTAAAATATAATGAGGGGAAAATAATTAAGAATGGGATTAATTAAATAACTCCTTAAATTACGCTAATTTTTCGTGTTTGCGAAATAACGACAACTATGATAGTTACATGGGCATAAACACACCATTTGGAAGCTGATGTTACATTCATTTGCTTGATATATACGAAGGTACAAACACATTGAAACACCAATCGAAACTGCGTAAATCTAAATGTCCAAGTGCTTCTTTTATAGATTTATAGATTTGATGCTCTAGATTTTCACTTTTCTCAGTAAACTTGTTTTAATTGTGGCCCCAAGGTAATTCTATAGGCGTTAAGGTCAGTATGATGCACAAGTAGAACTAGTAAATCTGTCTCTTCTCCTACACCAACGGTTTTCTTCACCTTGGCACTTTCTAATGCACTTAACACGATGAAGAGGTTTTTCATGATGAGTACCGCAGCCTCTTTTTTAATTTATCACTAAGCAAATTTATGAAGCTTTGCTTGTTATTCATTTTGATAACAAACTCTTCTTTCTTGGTTTGTAACATCATATGTGCTGAGAAATTGACTGTGGCAACAGTTTTGCCATTTGTCTTTATGTTTTGTCATATCTTTGGTTGATGGTCCGTGAAAATACCCATCAAACACAACATTTGGATTCCCATTCTTGTGGTATGTAAATTTGATGTAAATGTCACATCATCTGAAGATATTTTTATGCAGGAAGGAGGGGCCACGGGCGAATGCCCACAAAAGCGCTTCACTTTCCATAGAAGAAGAGTCAAAATCAAGGTCCAGGGTTTTCGAGATGCCTAGACACACTGGGTTTGAAAGATTGGGAGTCATGAACAAGGGAAAAGAAGGATTGAGGGAGATTGTTACAGAGTTCACCGGTTGAGTAGATCAAAGATTAAAAATACCGATTCACCCTTGCAGTAGAGAGTTGGACAGAATAGGAATGAGAAAGTGTCGGAAGTCTGGTGTTGCGTGCTCTCCTTAAAGGAGGAGGCATGCAGTTAGAGAGTTCAGAAGAGCGGGGTCTGTTATAATAGCGATAGTAAAGAGAGAGTGAGTCAAAACTGCGGCGAAGAGAGGGATTGAAGATAGTCAGTAAGAAGCAGGGAAGTGATGAGACGAAAAGCCTTTCATTCCATCCAGTTAAGTACGGCTATGTGGGTTGAGCCACCTCATACATGAGAAGCATACTCCATACAGGGGCGGACAAGAACCCTGTACAGAGACAGCAACTGAATGGAGATGAAGAAACTGCGGAAGTTGTACAGCACACCTAACCTCTTGGAACTTGTTTTGGAAAGAGAGTATATGTGATCTTTCCAGGAAAGATCACGAGAAAAGGAAACGCCAAGAATGTTAAGAGAAGAGAAAGCATTGAGTTGTGTATTGTTTATAGTACAGGGCATAGTCATGTGGAAGATTGTGACGAGTAGACAAATGGAGAAACTGAGTTTTTAGGGCATTGAAAGCAACAAGGTTTTCTCTGCCCCAATCAGAGATAGCAGAAAGATCAGAGGTCAGGTGCTCCATAACCGTCCCACGCGAATCATGGAGTGACTGTTGAGAGGGACGTTGTGTGAAGCGGATAGAGAAGTGAAGAGTGGAATCATCGGCATAGGAGTGAATAGGACAGAAAGTGCGAATTGAAAGATCATTAATAAATAAAAGGAAAAGAGTGAGTGATAGGACAGAACTCTGAGAAACACCACTGTTGATAGGAGAAGAGTGGCCATTTACAACCGCAGCTATAGATCGGTCAGAAAGGAAATTAGAGATGAAAGCACAGATAGAAAGATAGAAACTGAAGGAGGGCAGTTTGGAAATTAAAGATTTGTGCCAAACTCGATCAAAAATTTTTGATATGTCTAGCGCAATAGGAAAAGTTTCACCGAAATCCCGAAAGGAAGATGATATACTGTATTCTTGCTGACTTTACATATAAATGATATCCAGAGGCGGCAAAATAAGGCAACGTCTAGGAAAGAGAGCTGAGGTGCACTTGCCAATTTCCCATTCTTGCAGCTTTAATAAAACAATGGAGAATATCCAACATATGCATGCTCGTATCCTATCGATAACTTGGCAACTCTGCTTTGTTAGTTGCATTTTGATTCTTGTAATTTACGATGAATTGCCTGAAAAAGGTCAGAAATTAAAGGTTCTTCGAACCTGGTTTCATGGTTCATGATTTTGTTGTAGATTTCTCCAGTGTTCATAATGTCTTGTTCAATATTATCATCTGTTTCTATGATACATTCTTGGCCTGATTAATACTTTTTTTAGATTCCTCTTCAGATCTCATCATGTGATAAGTGGTGGCCTTTTCTCTGTTATTTTCCAATACCTGTTCAACTAAAGTACTGGCATATACTCCTTGAACTTTATTTAAATCAGAGGCCGTGTCCAGTGCTTCCAAGAAAGTCATAATAATATACAGATCACCTAATCTCAAAACAATGTGTCTAATTCCATCTTCATTTTCTTCTAGTTTGATTATCATTGCCTTCCACCAAAGGGGTCAGTCAAATGTCAGAATAGGTACAGTACGGTACGGTACGGTACAATATAACTCTCACAGTACAATGACAATTTAGTATGTACAGTATCTACTTTTAGGAACAAACCATACGTAGAAAAATAATTGCTGTGCACATAAATTTTTCCATATTTAATAATTCATACTTTTAAATTAAGAAAAATATAGTTAAGTCACTGCAAATGGTTTTAAATTAGCAATTACAAAGCCAGCTAGACTTCACAATAACACTAGAAATTCGACTTTGCTAGATCAGATCTGGTTGCAGTCCCCGTTTGACTGCATCTCATGTATAATTATATTAAATATTAGCTCATTTGCCAATAGATACCATACTATCTATCACCCACTTCTCCGAACGGGAAAATATAAAAGTTGACTACAGATCTTACAGCTACTACAATAGACTAAAATTCCGAAGAGAAATAACGGCTTTTAACTTGACTGGAATAACCGAAAATAACCATGGCATTAAAACAAAATTTCAAGTATTTTCAAACACACTAATGAATATATTCGACACAAACTTTCCTCTTCAATCAAAATTATATCTAAAGCTAAATACTACAACCAGTGGATCACCCCAGTACTTATTATGAGCATTAATCGCAAACATACTCTCTTTAAATTATGGAAAACTGATATTATTACCGAACAGACATACAGAAATTACTGTAACAGATTCAATGCAGTAATTAAAAAAGCAAAAGCAGATCATTATTGTTCAAAAATTGATGAACAAAAATTCAGTCCCAAAAAGCTATGGAACACCACTAAAGAATTTAATTAACACAAAAAAGGTGGAAACAAATCCCCTGTCTTCCCTCACACAAGACAGAAATTCTTACACTGACTCCAAAGACATAGCCAATTTATTAAGTAACTTTTTGGCAAATATCGCCTCCAATACTACAGCCTAGATTCCAATTAATGACACTCATTACCGACAATATATGCTACAACCCACTCCAAATTCATTTTTATTTGATCTAATCCTATCAAACGACATCTCTTTAGCCATAAAAATTCAGAAAACTAAAAACATCAATACTCTCACAATAAAAATATACTAATTATTGTCTGATGAAATTGTAATACCACTTAGTACTTAGTTAACTAATGGATGATTCAGTAACACTCGGTATATTCTCTGACAATTTAAAAGAAGCCAGAGTATGCCCTGTATTTAGAGTGGCGCTCATAAGTATTTGTACAAAGAAATTGTTCAATTATCATATATTCGTCCTTGTCTTTTGTACCATGCGTAGGATAGTTATGAAAAGTTTACTGTTCACTTGGAAAAAATTTAACAAATAAAATATTTAGTTTAACTAACAAATAATGTAAAACATCAAAGATTTGAGGAAAATAATAATAAGTTAAAATGCAAAAGTTTTCGTACATTTATTTACAATATTATTTAATACTTTGTGTGTTCACCTTAGGCTCGAAGAATTTAAAATTTTTATCAGTAGTTGGCTGTTTATTGATTAGAGACTGTTGGCAATTCTGAATTCTAGAATTTTCTCTCTGAATCTGCATGGAAGACGGATGACTGTACGAGCCATTAGTAAGCATTAGGTCGTCGTGGTAAAGAGTCGTGGAAGGAAAGAGTTATAGGAAGATAGGAAAAGAACTTCGAATTGCATTTCCGACGGTTGCTGCAGTTATAAAGAAATGGGAAGGCTTTGGAACAATCAAAACTCTCCCAAGGTGTGGGCAACCTTGCAAGAAGAATGGCGGTTGCGAATCCAGAAATGACTACAGGTGATACTCGTATTTACTAAACATTAAGACTGTCGAAGACTGATATCCATCCCTCTACTGTACGTCGCACATTAACGCATTCACCGCTAAAAACGAGAAATCTCGTCTTTTGACATAGATCAGTTGACCGCCAAAGACGAGAAATCTCGTCTTGAATGTATACATTATAAATTTTATTTTGGTATACTTTTTTTAGATATCTCTCTAGTTTTAATTTTTGTTTAAATTTTTGGTGAAACCTTATTGTACTTGGGTAAAAACTTGCAAAATGTTGGCAGTGGCTGGTTACCTTCTTAAAAAGTGCTGGCGGCGAAAGTGTTAAGAAAGAATGGTCTGTATGGAAGAGTTGCACGAAGAAAACCTCTACTACGAAAAACGCAAAAAGAAGCTTGTTTTAAGTACGCCAAGGATCATCAACATGATGGATTTGCATTGTGGAAGAAAGTTCTATGGACAGACAAGAAACAAAATTGAACATTCGAGAACAACGAGCAACGGTATGTTTGGCGAAAATCGAATATTGCATTCGAAAAAAAAAAATCCTTCCTCCGGTTAAGCGAATTACAAATCGTCGCGAGAGCCTACTGTTCAGCTTTGGTAAAAGTGGTTTGATCATCGTGTATTTTGTTTTCCTACTACCCAGTCTCTCACCCCTGTCCGATCGGTTCGGTAAGAGATGGAAATCCCCAGCTCAGATGCTGAGGTTTTTAAAGCTGTCCCAGCTATTGCAACTGTCAGACCATTCACTACCAGGGATGTCATTATGTCACTGGGTCCACACGCATGTTAACCTATTTTCCCTCTCAGACAGTCCACTAAAGTCCTTCAGGCATGAGAACACTGATTGCTCTCGATACCTCGTCCGCTACAGGGACTTAATTAGCTTGAATATCTGACATAAGGTACATATACTATTGGATTTGGACTTGGAGTAGTTTCTCCGTCGTAAGGCTGATAACAATTATTTTCGCCTGACATAATGAGCCTCTTTTACCTAGATTATTTCTACCTGCAATCTCTTCCACGGAACCCTGTGGAAATATCCGGGCCAGCGTCAGTTAGAGGGTTTCTAGTGAGCCAACTGTAAATCTAATATAGCATCAGATTCAGACAGAAAGTTAACTCTGCCTAAAATTGTTTCATTATTCTCACTCTTAATCTGGAACTGTCTGTCAAAGACATAAATAGGAGAAACGGGGATCAGTTGCCTGCGCAATTTACAAACTATGAAGGTTACCTTTGCTACGAACTGTACTTTGTCTTCAGATTCCACCCTTTTCTAAACGGCAGGGTTTTTTTTAAACCTCCATCTTGAAGTATACATCCAATAGCGGAATATCCAGTACCATCTCTATAGCAACAATGATAGTAGATGGATAAGCTGCTGTTGTCATAATAAGATCCAGTATCTGTACCTTCTGCAGAGAAATTACAGTTGACCGTTTGCTTATGGCATATAGCCAAACAGCTTGAGTAAGATATGGCTGATCTTATTATGCTCTATACAGCCAATACATATGTTTCGGTTTAAGGTCTCAGGTCTTACCCACCGCCCTCCATTTTCTATGACAAACACAAGTGTCAAATAAAATATGAATTTCTTCTCGTTCATTTGAAACGCAGGTTAAATAAATTGACTAAACAATTGAACCAGAGATTCAATAAAAATTTATATGGGGAAAATTTGGGATTTGAAATGCACTTTAAAATAGGTTTAGTAATTAGGAGATTCTGTATTCCATATAAGTAAGCTACTCTTTTGTTAAGTTGAAACATAAATTAAGTAATGGCATAATGTTTCAGAATGTGAAACTTTCGCAGTCATGCTTCGAACTTAGCTCGGTCTAAAGTATAAAAAATACCTCTATATCCTTTTAGCCAGTGAGAAACATTTGCGTTTTGAAGCTAACATTGAAAATATGTTTAAAAATACAGTACTGTTATAAAAACAAGATTTAAAAATTTTTACTTTGTAATTTATGCATAAAATTTAAAAAAAAAAACATGTACTCAATATAATCAGTGCATACGCACCCCAAAGTGGATGTCCGGACGACGTTAAGGAAGCATTCTGGAGGTTATTGGAGGAAGAAATGGAGAGTATTGCCGAGGACGAACGAGTGGTGTTGGGCGGGGATATGAATGGACACGTTGGTGATCATAACGATGGAGTGGTCAGAGTGCACGGTGGTCATGGCTATGGAGAGGCAAACGTGGACGGTGAGAGAGTGTTGGATATGGCTGTATCGTTTGATCTAGCGATTGTAAATACGTTTTTCAGAAAGAGGGAGGAGCATGTTATTACGTACAAGAGTGGAGGCAGAACATCGCAAATTGATTTCATACTGTATAGGAGGGCGCAATTGGCCGAGGTGAGGGACTGCAAAGTTATTCCAGGAGACCATGTGACGCCACAACACCGGTTGGTAGTCATGGATGTGATGTTGAAAAGAGGAAGAAAGACCCGAGGAACAACAGTGAGGAGAATTAGGTGGTACAAACTGAGAGAGGAGGGGAAGAAACGGGAATTTAGAGAGAGTGTTGAGTGAAATCCATGTTGATGAACAGAATGTACAGGATTGGTGGGTACATAATGCGAATGTCATGAGAACGGCAGGTAGAGACATATTGGGGGAAACATCAGGTAAAGTGTGGGAAGATTAGGAAGGATGGTGGTGGAGTGATGAGATCCAAAGAGCACTACGAAGTAAGAGAGAAACTAAGAAGTTATGGGAAGAATCGAGGAGTGAAGAGTGTAAGGTGGTATATAAAGAAGCAAAGAAAAAGGCAAAGAGAGCAGTGGCGAGAGCAAAGGCGGAGGCATATCGGCAGATGTATGAGGATTTAAAGGATCGTGAAGGACAAAAGAAGATATACAGATTGGTTAAGAGCAGAAATAGAGCGACAAAAGACTTTACACAGGTAAAACAAATTAAGGGAAGGGAGGGGGCGGTGCTGCAAAGAGATGAAGAGATAAAGAATAGATGGAAGGAATAGTTTGAGGAATTATTAAATAAAGAAAACCCAAGATCTTTCTATGAGGATGGATTACCAAATGTAGCTATGAAAGAACAAGTGGGGAGGATGGAAGTGAGTCGTGCTCTGAATAGGATGAAAAATAACAAAGCGACTGGCCCAGACGAGATACCAGCCGAGGCATGGAAGGCACTGGGAGATGAGGGGGTGGATCTGGTGTGGGATCTAATGCAGAAGTTGTTTGACCAGGAGGTGATTCCGGATGAGTGGCGGACCAGCATCATAGTGCCTATATTCAAAGAGAAGGGAGATGTACAAGATTGCACGAATTATAGAGGGATCAAGCTAATATCACATACAATGAAGATATGGGAGCGAATAGTGGAGAGTAGGTTGAGAGACGAAGTGTCAGTGGAACAGTTTGGATTTATGCCGGGAAGGAGAACGACAGATGCAATTTTTGCATTGAAACAGTTGGCAGAGAGGTACAGAGAGGGGCAGAAGGCGTTGCACATGGTTTTTATTGACTTGGAGAAGGCATATGATAGGATACCACGGCAGGAAGTTTGGAGATGCTTAAGGGAAAAGATGGTACCGGAGAAGTATGTTAAACTGATCAAGGGGATGTACAGGGGAGTAACAACTAAGGTGAGGAGTAGCGTGGGTGTGTCAGAGAGCTTTGGGGTGGAAGTTGGTCTGCACCAAGGATCAGCTTTGAGCCCCTTCCTTCTCAATGTGATATTCGATGTTGTGTTGAGTGGGGAGACGAAAGAGGAGGTGGAGCAGCAGTTGGAAAATTGGAGAGAGGCGTTGGAAAGTAGGGGGATGAGAATTAGCCGAAAGAAGACCGAATATATGAGATGTGATGTGCAGCAGGACCGAGGAGGGGAGGTGACATTGAGTGGAGAGCGTGTTAAGACGGTGGAGTATTTTAAATACTTGGGGTCAACAGTGGATGCAGAGGGGGGAGTAGAGAGAGATAAAATGTAGAATACAGTCGGGGTGGAAGAACTGGAGAGACGTATCAGGGGTGCTCTGTGATAAGAGGGTCCCAGTGAAACTGAAGGGAAAGGTATTCAAAACAGTGGGGAGGCCGGCAATGTTGTATGGAATGGAGACTGTGCCAATGAAGAAGAGCAATGAAAGAAAAATCGATGTGGCTGAAATGAAGATTTTAAGATGGATGTGTGGAGTGACGAGGAGGGATAGGGTCAGAAATGAGCATATAAGAGGAACAGTGAAGGTGGCGGAAGCATCTAAGAAGGCGCAGGAGGCCAGGCTGAGGTGGTATGGACACGTCAGGAGAAGAGAGGAGGAGTATGTGGGGCGCAGAGTGCTGGAGATGGAGTTGCCGGGACGGAGAAGAAGAGGAAGACCGAAGACGAGATGGAGGGACTGTGTGGTGGCGGACATCAGGGAGAAGGACTTGGAGGAGGACGTGGTATACGACAGAGGAGAGTGGAGAAGACGAACCAAAAACAGCGACCCCATGTAAAGATGGGATAATAAGCTGCGGAAGAAGAAGAATTTTATGCATAGAACAAGTTTTTAAAAACTGATACGTTTTTGCGAGAGATGTGTAAATGACAAATAACGTCAAAATTTTTAAAAAAATTAGACTTTGTGGAAAATATTTCTCGAAACAAATAAAACACACACACACACACACACACACACACACACACACAAAAAAAAGATTTGAAAAGAACAGGTAAACGCACACCGCAGTGTTGCCATACCCTGAGCAGAAAACACAAAAATTTTGTGAATTTTCTGTGCAACTTAAATTTAAATTCACGTGATTTCACTGGTTGAGGCGTTAGTCTAAGAAAGAGCACCCAGTAAAGAAGCATTGGATCACCTGAAGATCAGGGCCCCAAGCCTTCTTTAGTTAGCCTTATAAGGCTAATTAACGAAAATATTACGACCTAACTTAACCAGTCGTTGGGTCAACTGTACGCCCTTGACGATCGGTTAGGTTAGGTCGTGATATTTTCGTTAGTTAGCCTTATAAAGCTAACTAAAGAAGACTGGATGCCCTGATCTTCAGGTGATCGGAAGCATTTATCAGTTTTCAAGGATCTGTAGACACTGAACCATTAAATTGATCTTGTAAAAGAATTAAAATCAGAAAAAATTAATTAAAGTTGTAAAATTGCGATAAATATTAAATTTCGTGGTGACCACTTTTTTGTCAAATTCGATATTTGTTATAAAGATCATTTGGAAATAATTAACCACTTCAAAACGACCACCTGTCCTGGTATAGTCTAATCTCCGCGAAACTTAATATTAAGCAAAGAGCTAAGAGTTATAAAGCATTTTTAAGAATTGTTAAGTTAAATTAATGTACATTTTTAAGTAAAATTTCAGAATCTAGGCGTAATTGAAAGTCTATGATTCCTAACATAACCTAGTTTAAGTTAACCTAACCTATTCTGACCTAACCTAACTTAACATATTACTACGCTGTTAGGAACTCTGAACTGAATCTGGATCCTGGAATTTGGATCACCTGAAGATCAGGCCCCCAGACTTCTTTAGTTAGCTTTATAAGTAGTGATGTAGCGGATGTCATTTTTTTCACATCCGCGGATGCGGATACGGATGAGGATGTTTGATTTCAACATCCGCGGATGCGGATGTCTACATTTTCGTTATTTTTTAGGATATATTCGAGATTTGTTGTGTTTAACGTATATAATAAGTTATTATATAGAGAGAGCTGTAGCTATAATGTAGTATAATTGATTAATTGTACAATAATTGCTGTACTTTTCCCTGAACATATAAAATAATAGCAAGCATCTAACTAATATAGAAATCAATTAGTGAATTCGTCTGCAAATAAATTCGTTATATTTTGTTGAGTTTCAGCCACAATTAGAAACCATAATTGTGTTACCCGACCTCTTTCCCCAACCTCCACCCTTATAGAAAGAGATCTTTAATTAGCTTGATAACTATTTATATTAAGTTTAAAGTTTTATTAGGCATATTTATAAATGAGTAATTAAAATAAAGTAAACTAAATGTTCATCGTTTAATATTCAAACTTAATTATAGGAAGGTTATGCTTAAGGAACATTAATTTTTCTGCCTTTTCTGCTGCCAGTCTGTTTCTCTTTTCATCATATATTAATCCAGCACTGCTAAATAATCTCTCGCTTGGTACCCTTGTTGGAGGACGTGCTAAATGTTTCCTTGCAAGTTTACTCAAGTATGGATAGATATTCTGCGTATTTTTCCACCAACTAATAGGATTGTCACATGCAGCCAGGCGTTTTTCTTGGTGATAGCTCTCGATCATTTTTACTACATCTTTTGACATCGCGTAGGTCTCGTCATCGCTGCTTGACTCAAGAAACTGAGAGAGAGATTTCTGTGATAGATTTGCTTGTTGAAGGTGTTGGTTCTGTCACTGAAACTTTTATTCTTTTGGTGGGTGGCGAAGCGACAGATTCAAGAGATTGAAGCTCTTCAACTGCTTTGCCAAGTGATGATTTAACTCGTTCTAATGTACTAGGTGAAAATAACTTAGCTTTGTAACGTGGATCTAAGTAGGTTGCAAGAGAGTAACTTCATACAAGAACAGCCTCTCGTCTTGTCGCTTGCATCACTTTTGTGCACAATGAACTAGTTCTATTATATAGTAGAATTTGATAATTTCCGCTTATTAATGACGTTTTATCTCAACGGTCCACATCCGCACGACATCCGCAGTCCAAAGTGCGGATGCAGATGCGGATGCGGATGCGAGACAATGTGCGGATGTTCCGCGGATGCGGATGCGGATGCGGATGTGACCTACATCACTATTTATAAGGCTAACTAACGAAAAGATAACGACCTAACCTAATCAATCGTCAAGGGTGTACAGTTGACCTAACGATTGGTTAGGTTAGGTCGTGATATTTTCGTTAGTTGGTCTTATAAGGCTAACTAAAGAAGGCTGGGGGCTCTGATCTTTAGGTGAAAGGTGATCCTGGAATTTTGCCAAATTTTCTGTTTACTGATCTACGAACATCAAGTGGACGGGATCTTCTAGCCAATATATTCTTAGGAGTAATTCATATTAGGAAATTAATTAGGGTGTATGTTTATGATTTAACTTAGTCGTTGGAGTCTCACGATATCTTCACTTTTTATCTACATTGGAGTAAGTGGAGATAGGACATTTCGGTGACTGTTTTAGGTTAAATAGATAGGTAAGCTACCATTTTATAATAGCCAATATACGAGTATTATATAGCCCTTTAGCTAATCCTGTATCAGGATAGGATTTAATTCGCTTAGATAATAGCATCTATTAAAAATAAAAGAAACTATATCCTCATTCCTCATAATTGATATGTGATATTATTTCGATAGGTTAGTGAGCTGAACCAGTGCTAAAGATCTGGAGTTATATTAATGAGAGAGAGTTCAGATTTGTTTTTACACGTTAACCTTAAGAATTCCAAATAATTTTCTGTTTCTTCCTCAATTAAGATGGTCGGTCAATAACCCAAGCTAATTTTTTATTCTCTTTTGTAATAGTTTGGTGGCTGCAAAACATCGTATATGAAAGAGAAATTCCTGGAGGTGAACATTGCTCTGCCTCTCCCCACGAACCGAACATGGAAAAAAGATTTAGATTTTGTGCGAGTAAAATTATATTGGTTTGATCATTTAATAGTAACTGATATTTTGTATAATAGGCAGCTCCGGAAGTGGCTAAAGAAAACTCGAATTACTTTTTGGTAAACAAACATTTTTGGTGCTACTGTAGTATGCGGTCTACCTACGATTGGTTAGGTTTAATCATGATATTTTCATTAAAACTAACGAAAATATCCGACTAAACCTAACCAATCGTCAAGGGCGATTGACAATGGGATGTAAACAAACAATTAGTAAACAAGATAAGAAGCTATAATTAAAAGGTAGACCGCCGAATCGTAGGTAGACCGCATACTACAGTAGCACCACATTTTTAGCGTTTGCAGAATCAAAGTAAGTTATTTTCAAGAACTCATTGTATTATTTAGGCCCATATATAAAAGAAAATGTTTTTTATGTTAGAAGGCTAAGCTACATTAAATTTACACATTTATAATTCTTAAATAAAGAATTGACCTTCAATTATAGCAATTTTGGGCCTATACTGGTCTAGGCTAGGTTGCTCCAGCAAGTTCAAGCTCCAGGTTAGGCTACACTAGGTTTGGTAGTGGTTTAATTAGTTAGTTATTTCCTAAGTGACCAACTTTCGACCAATCAGAATCCTTGTAACAAATTTTGACGGTGTCTCTGAAACTTAATATTTGCCATTATTTTCTCTGTTTTATTTACTAATTACATAATTTATGAACCTTATAGAAGACGGCAAATAACAAAAATACATTGAATATAACACCACTTAAGATACTGCACAGAACCAAAGAGTAACACACCTTTTGATTTGAGTGCTCGCCAAGTAACTAAAGTTGTCGTTATTTTTCACTGCATAGAGGCAGAGACCATGTATGAATTCCATCTTAATCCTTGTTTCAGTCCAAACCTATTTTCCTTATTTTACTTCTCAACGATTAATTTAACAAGGATGGAAATTTATTTTTGGATACGATTAAAAGCTAATTTTTTCCCAGAATTTTTACATATAGATATTGTCACCAGTTTAGATTCATTTTCCTTTATACTCGTATATTTTCGATAAAATTATTGACTTGAAACAACTGCTCTTCATAGGCCTCTTACGAGAAAAACAGTGTTCCTCGTTTCTCCAGGGTTCTATGGCGTCTTAAGCTTAGAATCCATGTAATTTGTCTTGTTATTTGAATACATTCAAATATCTTCCGTGTAACATAACATCTAAAGTGTTGGTTCCCTTGGTCCAATTACAGTATATGTAATTACATAAGTTAATTATATACAGTATACTTCTTATACTACACATCTCAATCGACATTACAATTGATACATAATTGTGGTGACACTACAAATGGAAGATGCGATGAGAATTGTTATTCAATCACTATCATTCACTGAATAACTTCTTAAAATGTGAGCTAGTACAAAACAAGCAAAGCTTATGATCTCTATGCCTTCGAGGAAACAAGACATACTGAGTTCTATGGTTTATTACTTTCAATATTTGTGCTGTCAGCCATCGCGTTTATGGTTGAAATAAGTGCTGGATAACTGTGCAAGAGAACGATTCACACGGACCTCAACCTTCATCTTCACCGGTATAACTCGACAAGGACCAAGATTATGTCAACACATTTCCTTGATATTTTAGAAGCATTTATATGTTTTACGTTTCTTCTTTCATTTTCCTCTTCATTGTTATTCGCTCAACCCTGTTAATGATAATATAGTCAGATTGGGGTTCAAAACATCGAACGGCTCCGAATTTCATTTTAAACGTTTGTTAAGATCTTAAAAGACACGATTCTATTGACGGTCAAGCTAAAAATTTATTTAAGAGTGGTCAAATTAACATGTACTGTACTGCCTTCATTTCTTCATTATAGTAATAAAAGTTACAGCAGACAGGAGTTCTTTTTTTTTCAGTTTCCCAAACGAATGAATAAACTTGAGGCGCTAATCTACCTCTTTCGCTTGTTTTTAATATACAGGGTGTTTCATAACATGTAGGACGCACCTTCAGGATGGATTCAGGACATGAAAACAATGAAAAAGTTTATATAAACATATGCCCGAAATCGCTTTGTTTCCGAGTTACATCACATTTTGTGTTCCAACAATTCTTTCCGCAAACTGTTTACAAACACTGCTTGCCGACAATGTTTGTGAGTGTGTACGAGGCTTATTTCATGTATGGCCTTGCCGATTGTGATGTTTTGTACACTCTATGACATGTTTCAATATCGTTGAGTGTAGAGCCATCAGTCAGTCAGAAGTGCATCGCGGTGTTTCACTGTTCGTATTCGTAACTTCTTACCGTGAATAAGTGGTCTTGTGTAAAAAAAAAAAAAAAAAAATAATTTTGTGCTATTCAGTGATAGTGTGCATTTGAAGTGAGAATGGAGGCTTATTTAAACAGAATTTAAATGGCAGACATGCATCTCATGTATGGACTTGCCGAGTGTAATGCGGCCGCAGCAAGACGTCTGTATGCGGAAAGGTTTCCAAATCGCCGTCTGCCAGATAAGAAGACCTTTCAGAGAATAGACGAGCGTCTTCGTGAGACAGGATCATTCAACAAACGAGTTTCAGATGGTGGTAGACCAGAGACAGAACTGTTGAGTTGGAGGAGCGGGTCCTGAATCGCGTGGAGAAACATCCTGGTCTCAGCACCAGAAGGATAGCAGCAGCAGAGGGTGTAAGATACACAACTGTGTGGAGAATTTTACGAGAACAACAGCTTTACCCACATCACATTCAGAGAGTACAAGGACTTACTGAAGCTAATTTCCCACCACGAGAGGCTTTTTGTACTTGGTTCCTTCAACAATGTGCTCGCGATCCTCTTTTTCTATCCTCCGTGTTGTTTTCTGATGAGGTTGCCTTCACAAGAAATGGCGTGATCAATTTTCACAACACTCATCTCTGGGCCGAAGAGAATCCGCATGCCATCATCCAGTCAAGGCACCAACAACAATTTAGTATCAACGTATGGGCAGGACTTATTGCCAACAACTTAATCAGTCCGTTTGTTTTGCATGGAAAGATTAACGGGAAAATCCTATTCCAATTTTTTAAGGAATATGATAATAAAAACCCACTCTAATAGACAGAGTTTATTTCCACAACAGTTTCGATGCCCACTGGCATCCTCTTCGGGTGGATACAGAAAAACGAATGAACCAAAAAGAAGAGGGGAAAACAGTCCAGGGACCATTAAGAAATTCGCACCTAGATTAGATCCCGTTCTCCCGACACCGGAAGGGCATTTTTATTAAAGGGACCCGCTTATAAGTACATTCGCACAAATTTAAAACTATCTTCTTGTTCTATACATACAGATTTAATTATTTTTTACATAATTATTACATTTATTATTACATTTATTACATTTAATATTGCATTATTATTTATTACATTTAATATTGCATTATTATTTATTACATTTGATATTGCATTATTATTTATTACATTTAATATTGCATTATTATTTATTACATTTAATATTGCATTATTATTTATTACATTTAATATTGCATTATTATTTATTACAGAAATTATAAACTTATTATTACATTGATTATTACATTGTTGTTTATTATACAGAAATTATAAATCGAAAAACGAATGAAAAAGGCGAGAAGGAAACAATCCAGAGACCATTAAGAAATTCGCACCTAGGTTAGATCCCGTTCCCCCGACACCAGAAGGGCATTTTATTAAAGGGTCCCGCTTATAAGTACATTCGCACAAATTAAAACTATCTTATTCTATACATACAGATTCTATTATTTTGACATACTGTAATTACAATAATAAATGCAGTAATTATGTCAAAATAATAGTCTGTATGTATAGAACAAGAAGATAGTTTTAATTTGTGCGAATGTACTTATAAGCGGGACCCTTTAATAAAATGCCCTTCTGGTGTCGGGGGAACGGGATCTAACCTAGGTGCGAATTTCTTAATGGTCTTTGGATTGTTTCCTTCTCGCCTTTTTCATTCGTTTTTCAGTTTATAATTTCTGTATAATAAACAACAATGTAATAATCAATGTAATAATAAGTTTATAATTTCTGTAATAAATAATAATGCAATATTAAATGTAATAAATGTAATAATAAATGTAATAATTATGTAAAAAATAATTAAATCTGTATGTATAGAACAAGAAGATAGTTTTAAATTTGTGCGAATGTACTTATAAGTGGGTCCCTTTAATAAAAATGCCCTTCCGGTGTCGGGAGAACGGGATCTAACCTAGGTGCGAATTTCTTAATGGTCCCTGGACTGTTTTCCCTCTTGTTTTTGGTTCATTCGTTTTTCTGTATCCACCCGAAGAGGATGCCAGTGGGCACCGAAACTGTTGTGGAAATAAATTCTGTCTATTAGAATGGGTTTTTATTATCATATTTTGACCTTCACGTAGAAAAGTGAAGCTTTTTGCATTTTTAAGGAATGATTTAAGCAATTTACTAGATGAAGTCCTCTTGGTGTTCGACGTCGTATGTGGTTTATGCATGACGGCGCTCCACCTCATTTTAGTCGAGTAGCCAGAGACAATTTGGATGACCATTTCCCTGATAAATGGATAGACCGTGGAGGACGCATTGCTCGCTACCCGGACCTGAATCCACTCGATTTTTACTTGTGGGGTCATCTGAAATCTATCGTTTACGTGACACCCATTGACAACGTTGAAATGCTTCACCAACGTGTAGAACAAGGATGCCAAAAAATCCGAGCAATACCTGGAATGTTTGAATGCGTCAGGCAGTCTATGACGAGGCGTGTTCAAGCGTGTATTCAAGCGCAAGGCGGTCATTTTGAACACTTCCTTTAAAGGTAAGGCGGATACTTGCTGGAACACATAACGGCTGTAACTCGGAAACAAAGCGATTTCGGGCATATGTTTATATAAGCTTTTTTCATTATTTTCAGGTCCTGAATCCATCCTGAAAGTGCGTCCCACATATTATGAAACACCCTGTATAACCTCAAAGGGAGCCAGTTTGACGCGTTCTGCAGGATGTCCAATAACTCCCTTTACCCCTGAACCTCGTATGCATAACATACATATAACAGGTGTCCCCCCAAAATGATGCTATTCCATATATACCAGGTGTACCAAAGAAATGCTCCTATTTCTAAATAAATGTTCAAAGCTAAAAAATTAATCTAGACACAGACAGACACAATAGGTATGTAAAACATGACTTTATTAACCTCATTAAAAGACATGTTCAGTGTAATCGCCATTTTTTCCACACAGTATTTAACCTTACACAAATGTTTGACATAATTTTTTGAAATAGCTTAGCTGGGATGTTGTTGATTACCTCATAGACTTTGGTCTTTAGGTCCTGTCTTTCATGTAACTCCACAAAAGAAAGTCAGAGGGGTGTGAGGTCAGGTGAGTATGGAGCCATTCAACTTGCTAAATAGAGGGACATTAGTCGGCGGAAAAATGCTTCCTCAAAACGTTGCGAGTTTCACAAGCAGTGTGTGGAGGCTCCATCCTGCTGAAACCACTGTGAATCGGGTAATGCAGTTATTTCTTTTGCGGAACAAACTAATGCGGTAAGGAGAAATCTTGTAACATCTGACGATATGAATTTTGCGTTACCGTTACTACTTCTTTAGTTTTATTCTCAAAGAAGTATGGATCTACTACACCATACCATCCAACAGCGACCCAAGTGTTGAGTTTAGCAACACTGCGTGGACGGTCTATTGGAGCGCCAGCATAATTTCCCCAGTAACGAAAGCTTTGCTTGTTAATTTCCCCAGACAGTTATATATAACACTCGTAAGTGAAGTGAATGTGTTTCAAAAACACAGAATCTTCTTCTAGCTTTGCTAACATCCCTGTTGTGAATTCCACTCGTTTTTGTTTCTGAACATTAGTCAGTGAAGTCTGTGAATGAATTCTGTAGGGAAAAATGGTTTAATCCGGTACAAAGTACAAGTAAACCCGGTTTGCGATTGGAATGCGTTCCTGGAAAACAGATCGCTACGTTAAGAATCGTAAATCGGGAGCATTATAACATGGGTTAAATGTGGATACGTTCCTGGGGAGCCAGAAGTTGGGGGTCCTGGTTTTTTTCCCAACACCGACCCAAAACACATGTTATATTAAAAGAACAAAGAAAGTTCAGAAGGTCAGTCCAGTCGTCATCAGGGCGTTCAAATCCATTTCAGAAGATCGGTCCAGTCGCCATCAGGGCGTTAAACTGCAGTGATCGGCCCAAGGCGTCAGAGGTGCTGGAGTCCCGAGGTGGACGGCTGTGGCTTTGAGTGTGGCGATTGTGGCGGCTGTTTCCGTATGGGCTTGAAGAAGGTGATGATGCTCGTCTGGTGTGCTTCTTCATCTTCGCCAGATAGAGCTCCCTGTAGCACTTGACGTCCTGTTCCACTTTCCTGCGCACGTCGGCACTTCTCGTGGAGTTGAGATCGTGCTCTTCTAAGATCGACATCGCATTTTCGAAGTGGCCAAAAGCAATGCGAAAGGTCTTCAAATCCAGCGTCTTCACAGGCTCCATTTCTTGCGCCGCCGCCGCCTCCTGTGCAACACACTCATGCTCCAACTGGAAGAGCTTCTCGTTGGTCATTTCTTCGCCATGGCTGTCGAGGAGATCTCCAACGTCATCCTCATTGATTTCATCGAAGCCGGCATCGTGCAACAGGGTCACGATCTCCTGGTGGATCGTTTACAACGACGGAACCTCCTCAAACATCTGGAAGTCGTGCACACACTCAGGCCAAGTCTTGCGCCAAACGCCGTTCATCGTTGAGAGTCTCACCTCCCCTCCACGCAGCAGCGATGTTGTCCAAGGTCTTCTTGATGTTATAATTCCGCCAGAACTTCTTGACGGACGGCTTATCCTCCCCATCAGTCTGCCGAATCATCTGATGCATGGTGCGGCGCAATTAGTAAATGATGAGGTAGTAAGTGGTGAAAAATGATTTTTCAGGGAATTTTTTCGGATCGGACGATTGTTTTAGTGGGAGACTTCAGACCTCAAATGGAAGAGTGGTGTTAATTTTTCCATATTGTTATAGTGAAGGATCGCAAATCGAAGCATCAGAAACCGGAGTTTACCTGTATATACGACACACAGATGATCGTGAAATATTTACTTTTGCTGCCAAACGTCGAAATGACTTCTGCGGACTGAGCGCAATAATTTCATGAACTATATTTACATGTTGCACAATTCTTGTGGATCGTCGCCTTCGACTATTACCCTTATGTTAATTGTTTACATTTCCTATTGTTCGAAATTTTCTAATAATTCGTGATAGTGTCTTTCTATCGGGAAGATCTCTGCATCTATATTCTCTGCAAAACTTCCTCTGTACCAGCATCACAGAATTTGTCCCATGAAACCACTCAACGATCCTGATTTTTTGTTCCACCTGCAAACGCAGTATCACTTTTCGAGGGTTCAGCCATATTGTTCCGTGTAGACTAGATCTTTTAGGAGGCTTAGTCAAGACGTAGCTTTCCTTAAAGAATATAGCATAGTAAGGCGGTATCATCATTTCCTAATTTCTACGAAATTAGGAAAAGTTATTGTTTTATATATAAAATGGTGAAAGAAAGGTTTTAATATACAGGGTGTACATAAAGTCAGGATCTATTTTTGTGAAGTACTTGGAAATTATATGGAATTCAATCATAAAATGATAAAGTGGTAACATTTATTAAATAATTAAGAGTAGGATTCGACGTGACGCCCATCAGTATCCCTGCACAGCTGAAATCGTTCCGCAGCATTTCTAAACACATTCTGGAGCATTTGCGGGGTTATGTTATCTGCAGCAGTTCGTATACGTGTACGTAAGTTTTCAAGACTCGTAATCTTCGTCTGATAGACGTGCGATTTGATAAAGCCCCATGCAAAGAAATCTAAAGGGGTTAAATCTGGTGATCTCGCTGGCCAAGGTCTGTTGCTTCCGCGTCCGATCCAGCGATTTGGAAAACGTCCATTTAGATAATCCTGAACAATTTTGGCATAGTGACAAGGAGCACCATCATGTTGATAGACGACGGGGATAGGATTGTTAGTACCGTCGTCTATCAACATGATGGTGCTCCTTGTCACTATGCCAAATTGTTCAGGATTATCTAAATGGACGTTTTCCAAATCGCTGGATCGGACGCGGAAGCAACAGACCTTGGCCAGCGAGATCACCAGATTTAACCCCTTTAGATTTCTTTGCATGGGGCTTTATCAAATCGCACGTCTATCAGACGAAGATTACGAGTCTTGAAAACTTACGTACACGTATACGAACTGCTGCAGATAACATAACCCCGCAAATGCTCCAGAATGTGTTTAGAAATGCTGCGGAACGATTTCAGCTGTGCAGGGATACTGATGGGCGTCACGTCGAATCCTACTCTTAATTATTTAATAAGTGCTACCACTTTATCATTTTATGATTGAATTCTATATAATTTCCAAGTGCTTCACAAAAATAGATCCTGACTTTATGTACACCCTGTATAATGTTTTTTAGTTATTAAGTAATGAAAGATGTATAGGTATATACAAATAGGCAATAGGCATTAGGGCGGTTCATGTAATAGGGGTGAAAATTTTTATTGCAGGTAAGTCACTGAGCATGTGGATTTTTTAATTCTACTTGTTTACAAAAATCTTCATGGCAAATTTCTACTTGGTAGCCCAACTTTCAGTGGGTGCTCAAGCTCACGTTTGATTACTCCTAGATTGCTGATCTGTCGTATGACAGGAGAAACGGGAGTTCCAGCATTCCCTGTCTCCTACCTAACGTCCCCTCCGGAGTACTTCCCTGGTCGATTGGTGTCTACAATCTCTTCCTGGTTTGGCTTTGTTTCGTTTGAAACTTTGTCAGAAAAAAAAGATGAAAATGGTTGAGGCAGCAAATTTACTACAGAGAGGAGCACTAAAGAAAGATCGGAGTAAATACAACGGAAACATTTCAGTAGAGAGGATGGATCTCTCAGACTTTGTCGATTGAGCGTCATTCAAGTTATTTGATACAGTACTTTCAAGAGCAGCCGAGGGTTCTTAAGACATCTGATGAGTGGAAAAATCACCAAGACGATAGACGATCCCTCTTATCCATGTGAAGATTCAATGTTATTAACGACAGTGCTGAAAGGGGCGTGTCCATGATAAAGAATTTCAATGCAACCATTACCAAAGCCGAGACTCAAAAGCAGTTCCTCTTACACGTAGTGGAAATGCACCGGCACTAATTTCCTGACCAGAATAAGTCGACATTGGCAACCGGTAAATGTTCAGACGACTAGATTTCATGTATGATATTAAAGTGATATCAATGCATTTGTGCCATCACTGAACGTTATATTGTGCGAATTCATTGGTTATCTAAATGTTATTTATCCAATTCACCCACTGTACATATTCTAATGCTTGAGCACCGAGTAAATACTCTCGGATTCCACTCAAATTCGTCTCAGTTTTATGTTCTTAAGTCTAATAAAAAAAAAGTACATGCTTGCTTGAATTTTTAATTTTCATTTATTTGAACCGCCCTAATAGGCATATGCGCAATAAAAACTCCAATCTCTTGCCTTTCTGAAGAAGAAACTTCAGTAATAGAATATATGTATATCTATTATAAAATAACGGGCAAATAAAAATAGGTGCATTTTTGGGAGAAACCGTATATATACATAGATAGATCTGTGGAAAGACCCTCCGTTATATTTGACTATTTCAAAAAACAAGATCGGATTACAAGAGAGGAAAAAATATAGAGCAAAGTGAAAGGGATATGAAGAGTGGTTCAGTTAGTGCGCGTAGTGTGAACACCATGGGAAGTTTGTGTCGAGCAGAAGAATGATAAAAGTGTATGCAGTAAAAAGAGGTACGTGGGAATACAAACGGCAAAGTATTTTAAAAACACCATCTGACTCGGATGGCTTTATATCTTCTGACAGTGATTAAGTAATGTAGGTAAGGTAGTACGACGTGTAAGAGTCAGTAATGATAAATAGAAAAGTGTGCGCTATATGATGAAAGGTGGTAATGATAGGAAAAATGAGGGGAAGTGTCTCTGAATGTAGAACTGAATAATCAGCATAGGGATTCCAGCAGGATTTATTAAGGAATATAAAACCGAAGAAACGCAGAAAATGATTGGAGAATGAAAGCACGTAGGGGTGCAAACAGAAAATCATAATAATTCTTGTGATTTTGAAGGGTTAGTGAAAAACTTATCTAGAATTGGGGAATTAGGGATAAAGGATTGAATGAGTTACAGTATGGAAGTTCAAGTGATTCTGATTCTGAGAATGATTTAAAGCATTATAATGAGTGCAAGATCAGTGACTTTAGTAATAGTGATCCTGGATTTCAATTTCAGTTAATTGAAAAATGGGATGCGAGCTGGTTGAGAGAGATAGAAAGTGAGAAAGTAGTATGGAATGAAATATCACCAGATGAAGAGGAGGGAGGTAGCATGGGCGCAAAATGGGAGAGTGCAAGTTGCAATTGCAATGTTGATCAATGTGGAAAGTGGAGTGGGGTTATACACCAACGGGGTGGGGAGTAACCACAAGTTGCATGTAGGGGGTGGGGGTAATGGGGGTAGGGTTATGCAACAAGGGAGTGGGTAACCTCCAAGTTGCATGAAGGGGGAGCTTTGGGGGAGAGGGAGGATGACCTCCCCCAAAGGGGTGACCTGACCTAAACCCTAACTTTGGGGGAGAAGATGGGATGTCCTCACCCCCCAAAGGGGTATCCCTAACCTAAGAAGGTAAACTTTAATCTAAGAAGGAGAGAGATGTTCACGCTGGCATGACACAAAGCATAATAATGCTCTCGGCCTCCGCACTTGTTATATATGGAGGAGATGCCAGATATTTATTTTAATTATTTATATATGGAGGGTTGCCAGATACCACTATTTATTTTAATTATTTATATATGGAGAAGTTGCCAGATATTTATTTTAATTATTTATATATGGAGGTTGCCAGATAGCACTATTTATTTTATTTATTTATACATTAAAGGCAAGAGAGGCACTAACTATACATAAAAATAAAATGAATAATTTTCCTGAACATATTAAGTATTATTATTCTAGTTTTTCGAAAAGAAATTATGAACAAATTAATTTATTTTTTAACTCCAACTTTCTAAACTACGCGACGCGAAGAACTGAATTGAGTTTACTACATCATAATGTTTGTGTTCAATTTCTAAGTCTGACATTCCTCTGTTTCCGTTCTTATTATAAATAATTTAGCCTTAAGGAACAGTCTCAGCCACTTGGAATGCGAATTCTGGCTGCCTGGTTTCTGTGACAAAATTCTCTGATTTTGCTAAGTGGACAAATAAAATTATATTGTAATTAAAACTTAAGTGTTTGAATTTCAACGTAAAAAATGCGTTATTTAGTATGTGTTTAAAATTTTTTAAACGTAAATTCAAAGTTTTTAAGAGAGAGAGAAAGATCTGCGTGTATTTATTATTATTATTATTATTATTATTATTATTATTATTATTATTTAAAACAACGTTGATGAAATAGAAAATAAATTTGGTGTTTTCAGATTTCCAAGTATTATATTTGTTTCAGTTTAAAAATGCTGAATAGATAGGTAGGTTAGGTAAGGTAGGTTACCTCTAGCGCTCTTTGCATTGCCCGTACTTCAGTCTATATCCATCACAGACTCATTTGTTAATAATTAAAAAAAATTTCGAATTATTAAGGGTTTTTAATTTAAAAAAATCACCCTGTACTTTTACAGTCAGGTTTGGAGGAGTTGAAATAAAATCGAAAATACTCTGAAGGATTAATTGATTTTATGTTTTCTATTATATATATATATATATATATATATATATATATATTATATATATATATATATATATATATATATATATATATATATATGTATATATATATATGTGTGTGTGTATATATATAAGCAAACAACCACAGGGAAAAGGAAACACAAAGTCCGAGCGCTTTCGTGATATATTCACATTATCAAGGAGGAACAGAAAATAGACAGAGATTACAAAGTAAATGAGTTAAATAGACAAGCAAAAAATTCACAATCGGCACCTCAAATTAAAGGCCTTAAAGCCCTCTAAAGATTTTTTCAATTGATAACATAATCTGTAGGCTGCTAAATTACTAAATATGTATATAGATGAAATTAGACAAAAAAAAAAAACCCAATACAGATAACAAATTATTATAATGGTTATTAACACTAATATTTAATTAAAGCAGGCAATTAATTGCAAGAATTTAATGAAAAACAAATAGATAACGTAGATAACAAATAGATAACAATCTGTAGGCTGCTAAATTACTAAATATAAAAAGACTATATAGATGAAATTAGACAAAACACCAGTACAGAAAACAAAAATTATTATAATGGTTATTAACACTAATATTTAATTAAAGCAGGAAATTAAATGGCCAGAAATTAATGAAAACAAAGGGAATGGTGCCATCGTCTTACAGAATATTACAAAAAAAAATTCTACAAACAGTCTGGAAAAGTTGTTTTCCCAAAAGCAACCCAGTTGAAAAGTCCAATAAACTCCCAAGCAAACAAAGATTATACACGAAAGAAATATTACAATTAAAATAGACACATAAGAATGTTAACAGTTCTTACAATAATATTTATTTATTTAACCAGGGCAAACCATTAAGGGGGCAAGAATGCAGTCAAGAAAACAGTAGGCCCTTCGCCAGCTTTCTGACAATGCACGAATCTAATTTATACAACCCAGGACTAATATTAAGGACCAAATCCGCATTATTCTTGATCACACTTCATTCCAGTATATTTCTGCTAATAATAGATTTACTAAACCTTAATTTGGAAGCATTTTTCGATTAGTATCTCTTACGTGAATGAAAATGGCGTTAGATTCCTGGCCACTTCTTATACTGTATTGATGCTGTTTAATACGTAACTCAAGGGTCTTACCAGTTTGGCCAATGTAAAATTTATTACATATTGTGCAAGGGATTTTATATACACAACCATGTTCACTTAACGGGGAGTTCTTAATCAATGAATTCTTAATTACATCTAAATTTTTGAACGCAATATTTACGTTAAAAGTCCTCAGCAGATTCGGCAGATCAAGGAAATTTTCTCTGAATGGTAACACTAAAACATTTTTTGTGTTATAAGGAATCTTATCCTTTACTTCGTAGAAGGTTTTCTTTGCCATTTTTAAGGACTTATCGGATCAATCCCAGAATAGGCACCTGAAATCATTTTTAGGTGCTTAATCTGGGATTGAGGCAAAACACAGGTGCTTAATCTGGGATTGAGGAGAAAAAAATATAAACAGTTTTTAGAGATATAATTTCATTGTTTTTATCAATATTTGAAAAAATCAACCCTAACCTAACCTAACCTAACCTAATCTTTTGCTATATCTTCTGCTTTTTTGGTTAGTTTTGCTATTCTTACCAGTTTGATTTTTACCTGATTTTCACATTTAATACATACACAAAATATAGAATCTTATTGGAACAAGCATAAATCAATAATCAAAACCATGAGAGGATGTCGTCGTGAATTATTAGAAGCATATCTATACCAATTTATGTGGCAAGATAGATTTGCTTCAGATGGATTCAGAAACATTCGGGCTCATATTGCAGGAATTTATAATATCTAAAATTTTTCTTTTTTCATTAAACCACTTTAAACCTTTTATAACTTTGCCTTTATTACATTTGTAATAAACTTTGTATAAACAATAAATTTTGTAATCATCAGGTTTTTTTATTTAATTCCTTGCAAGGTGCCTATTCTGGGATTGAGGTTGAACGCAGGTGCTTCATCTGGGATTAAGGTACATCAGGTGCCTATTCTGGGATTGACCCGACTTATCTATGCAGTTCTTTGGGTATTTTAAATCAAAAGCAATTTTGTATATTTTACTAATTTCGTCGTCAATGAACTCTGGGCTACAAATTCGTAGATCTCTTAGGAACAAAGTAGAAAGAACGGATCGTTTTACATTAATGTGGTGATCAGAATAATAATGTATATAGGAACAATTATTAGTGGGTTTTCTGTAAATATTGTACTTAAACTTTTTCCAGACCTATATATTAAAACATCTAAAAAAGGGATCGAAGAATCTTTTTCTATTTCAACTGTAAAATTGATAGAGGGAGTTAAATTATTAAGTTTGGGTAAGAATTCATTGAGATTTAAAGTCACTGGCCAAAGACAAAGAACATCATCTACATATCTAAACCATGGTACATAATTTGGCAGAATCTTCCTTAATAACTTACTTTCAAAAAACTCCATATATAAGTTACTCAAAATGGGGGAGAGAGGGTTTCCCATCGCCATACCAAATTTCTGCCTAAAATATTCATTATTGAACACAAATTTTGAGTCTACTATGCACAGCTTAATTAATTCTATAATTGTAGCCACAGGTAATGGCAAATTATGCTTAACCAATTCTTCCGAAAGAAACACTAATAGATCCTCCACCGGGACTCTTGTAAATAAAGCGGTAACATCAAAGCTTACCAATCTAAAATTGTAAATGACACTGATACTATTTAATTTTTCCACCAGGTCTACATTATTATTTATGTGTGATTGTGAAATTGTGCCAAGGAGAGGATTAAGAATGGAGACAAGCCATTTGGATAGCTTATATGAGATAGATCCTATAGAACTAACAATAGGCCTTGCAGGATTATTTGGCTTATGAGTTTTAATCTGCCAAATTATGTTCCATGGTTTAGATATGTAGATGATGTTCTTTGTCTTTGGCCAGTGACTTTAAATCTCAATGAATTCTTACCCAAACTTAATAATTTAACTCCCTCTATCAATTTTACAGTTGAAATAGAAAAAATTCTTCGATCCCTTTTTTAGATGTTTTAATATATAGGTCTGGGAAAAAGTTTAAGTACAATATTTACAGAAAACCCACTAATAATTGTTCCTATATACATTATTATTCTGATCACCACATTAATGTAAAACGATCTGTTCTTTCTACTTTGTTCCTAAGAGGTCTACGAATTTGTAGCCCAGAGTTCATTGACGACGAAATTAGTAAAATACAAAATTGCTTTTGATTTAAAATACCCAAAGAACTGCATAGATAAGTCCTTAAAAATGGCAAAGAAAACCTTCTACGAAGTAAAGGATAAGATTCCTTATAACACAAAAAATGTTTTAGTGTTACCATTCAGAGAAAATTTCCTTGATCTGCCGAATCTGCTGAGGACTTTTAACGTAAATATTGCGTTCAAAAATTTAGATGTAATTAAGAATTCATTGATTAAGAACTCCCCGTTAAGTGAACATGGTTGTGTATATAAAATCCCTTGCACAATATGTAATAAATTTTACATTGGCCAAACTGGTAAGACCCTTGAGTTACGTATTAAACAGCACAGCATCAATACAGTATAAGAAGTGGCCAGGAATCTAACGCCATTTTCATTCACGTAAGAGATACTAATCATCCCATTGATTGGAAAAATGCTTCCAAATTAAGGTTTAGTAAATCTATTGTTAGCAGAAATATACTGGAATCAAGTGTGATCAAGAATAATGCGGATTTGGTCCTTAATATTAGTCCTGGGTTGTATAAATTAGATTCGTGCATTGTCAGAAAGCTGGCGAAGGGCCTACTGTTTTCTTGACTGCATTCTTGCCCCCTTAATGGTTTGCCCTGGTTAAATAAATAAATATTATTGTAAGAACTGTTAACATTCTTATGTGTCTATTTTAATTGTAATATTTCTTTCGTGTATAATCTTTGTTTGCTGGGGAGTTTATTGGACTTTTCAACTGGGTTGCTTTTGGGAAAACAACTTTTCCAGACTGTTTGTAGAAAATTTTTTGTAATATTCTGTAAGACGATGGCACCATTCCCTTTGTTTTCATTAATTTCTGGCCATTTAATTTCCTGCTTTAATTAAATATTAGTGTTAATAACCATTATAATAATTTTTGTTTTCTGTACTGGTGTTTTGTCTAATTTCATCTATATAGTATTTTTATATTTAGTAATTTAGCAGCCTACAGATTATGTTATCTATTTGTTATCTACGTTATCTATTTGTTTTTCATTAAATTCTTGCCAATTAATTGCCTGCTTTAATTAAATATTAGTGTTAATAACCATTATAATAATTTGTTATCTGTATTGGGTTTTTTTTTTGTCTAATTTCATCTATATACATATTTAGTAATTTAGCAGCCTACAGATTATGTTATCAATTGAAAAAATATTTAGAGGGCTTTAAGGCCTTTAATTTGAGGTGCCGATTGTGAATTTTTTGCTTGTCTATTTAACTCATTTACTTTGTAATCTCTGTCTATTTTCTGTTCCTCCTTGATAATGTGAATATATCACGAAAGCGCTCGGACTTTGTGTTCCCTTTTCCCTGTGGTTGTTTGCTTATTAATAAGATCACGTGTTATTTTGTGATTTTAGTGCATATATATATATATATATATATATATATATATATATATGTGTGTATATATATGTATATATATATATATATATATATATATATATATATATATATATATATATACGTAGTTCGGATTCCAAGTTAAACTGTAGGTCTAAGGTGGCGTGAATAGCTTGACTTTCGTCAGAATGAACAATTCGGGCGGAAGCTAACCAAAGTTTAACCAAAGGTGTATATATATATATATATATATATATATATGTGTGATGTTGATTAAATCGAAGGGTTAACACAAAGCAGTCTTTTATATAAAAATAAAACCAAATTGTAACACACACACACACACACACACCACACACACCTTATTCTTGTATATCTTTAACTTTTACTGTATGACCCTGTGTTCAAAGAAGAAGCTTCACTTATATCTCTGTTCTGTGCTTTCTTTTTATTATAAAAATAAATAAATAATTTTATAAAAACGATAATATATATATATATATATATATATATATATACAGGGTGGGCCGTAAGTTTCCATACATAGGAAAATTTGGATCAGCAGTTTCCGGATGCTTGGATTGGTCGGCGTGGTCCTGTGGAGTGGCCTCCCAGATCCCCAGATCTCACCCCCCTTGATTTCTATCTTTGGGGGCACTTGAAGGCCATGGTGTATCAGGAAAAGATACGAGACATAAATCATCTAAAGGAACGTATCACCAACGCCATTACAAGCATAACGTCAACTGTGCTAATGCGTGTTCATCAACAGTGGGGAACACGTATTGAAATGTGTTTTCAAAACAATGGCAACCATGTAGAGCATATTATATAAATAAAAATGGTTGTCCATAAAAAAATGTTTATTTTTCCTATGTATGGAAACTTACGGCCCACCCTGTATATATTAGGGTGTCACTTATTTTTCAACTTTTAAGTTTCTGTGCTGTGACGCTATCAAAGTACGCCATATGATGTAAAAACACTGTGTACAAAGTTTTATTGAGATATTTTAATATTTAGAGGTCGCTCAACGGCTTCGAAGTATTGGATACGAGATTCTCGGAAAGTGTGAATATAAACAATTTCCAAATATATTTCAACAATTTATTATGTTCCTACATTAGCAGGAAGTGCACAAAACATTATCATAATATTAAGATGAAGTACATTAACAATAGAGTAGCGTAATTATTATGATTAATCATTATTTCCACTCAAGGTATGCTTTTGTCCCCATGTCCAATGCTTGCGATGGTCTTCAACAACCTGGAGAATAAACTGGAGTTGTTCTTCATCTTTGGTTAGGTATCCAGAAAAATCCTGGATGAGAGCAACTCCACGTTCAGCGAAGTCATTTGTTACAGTTAGAGTTTTTACAGTCTCTTTCGCAGTCTGGTAATGGGTATCCTCTTCCCATTGCTCAGCAGTTTTCTCCAAGAATTCATCTGGGAGGTTGAGCTTCGTGAACAATGATTTTGTGTTTTTTGTTACAAAGTTTTCGAAGCTTTTTCTTTCACAGTATTCAGGTCAACAACCACACGCTTTGGAGGGTTCTCTTGTCCATCAACACTAGTCATAGATATGACCATGCAAGGGCGTACCCAGAAATTTGCCAAGGGCGGGTGGGTGCGAACTTGGAACTAATCGTAGAAGTATAATTGAAATAGAGATAATAATTTTTATGTACGTTCATGATGAGCTTATCGTTCAGTTAGAAATGATTAACTAGCTACTGCTAAGAAACATTATGAATAAAAATATAAAAATTATATTATAAAAAATATAAAAATTATGATAAAAATCTGATTAGTAACATAATAATCAATGCAAACCGCAATTAGGATGCTCAGATTTGTATTAACATACGAATAAAAAAGTGCTAATTTCGAGATTAAGCATTTCCTTGGACTATTACCTTTATAAAAGAAAATTATTCTCAGGGCCAGATTAAGAGTTTTCGGGATCCTAAACCATTTTATATTTTTAGTAGTAGGTGAGGCAAGAGCTAGCGCCGAAGGCGCCGAGATTTTTTCACCTTCATTCTCATTCTGTTGTAACCTAGCAATTTTACTGGGATTAACAGTACTTTGATCATCATGCTCTGTAGAACTACTGTCAGTTTGGACATTTTTTCATTTGAAAAATTTATAAAGGTCCATTATTTTTAGTCCTGTGACACCTGCAAATAGTACTCTACAAAGTTACAAATAGAAATAGGAATTATTACTAACCATAACATTATAGTCCATTATAATGAAATGAAAAATCCAAACCAGATCCACACAAAATTTTGTGTGTGCAATACAATGTGAAAAATTGTAAATTAAATGAAAACTTTGAAACTAAATTTTAAAATGTGCAAAAAACTGAATACCAAATTTTAAAAATAAAATACTTAATGTTTCATTTCATTTATTAGTTACATGTTTGAGACCAAGCGGCCTTCACACTTGATCACACACACATTTATAAACACAAAATTTTAATCAATACTTAAAATTATCAAAATTTAGAAAGTTCACAAACTAAATATTTAAATGGATGTAAACAAAAATCGATAAACTGCGGTTGTCAGGTGCCATGAAAAATGACGCAATACTCATGAAACACAAAATCGCTAGGAAGCTAGCTAACATTTTTCGATTGGCGCATGAAATTAAATATGTAAAACATTTAATTGAATATGTAAATTAAATAAGTAAAAATAATCAAAATAATAATTAACAATAAGATAATAATGAAATTAAATATGTAAAATATTTAATTGAATATGTTAATTAAATACGTAAAAATAATCAAAATAATAATTTATTAGCCGAAGGGGGGCGATCGCCCCTGTCGCTCCCCCTTCGGTACGCCTCTGTGACCACGCGATTTTTGATATCAGGGAGGTTTAAAAGACTAAAATAACACACTAATGCAAACATCCTACCATTAAGGCAACTGAAATAATACAGGTGTGAGGCATAGAAAGGGAGTGCATTTCAATTTAGGACAAGTAACGACGCGTCATCAAAATTTTAATGGCCTTGAGCGAACTCTAAATATTAATATTTTCTCATGAAACTTCATAATCAGCGGTTTTACATGCAATGTCACATTTCTAGAGGGTTAGACCGAAACTTCTTGATGGTTCAATTTTTACCATACAAATAAGTGACACCCCATATATTATATATATATATATATATATATATATATATATATATATATATATATATATATATATATATATATATACAGGGCGTCCCAAAAAAATGTATACACACTTTAACAGCTGATAGCTCAATTGATGTTTCTTTCTTTCCAAGTTAAACCCATTAGAATTAACAATGGCAGTCAGACTAAGCTTTGAACAAAGGAAATTCATTCTAAAATGCTACTGGAAGTGTGAAAACGCAGTTGAAGTGCAAAGACAGTTTAGGAGGGAGTTTCAAACAGATCCACCAACGCGACTTACCATCACTCGAATTAGAGATAAGTTTGAAGCCGATGGAACTGTTCAGAATGTCCACAAGAAGCGTTCCGGAAGACCACGGACATCGACAAGCCCCACAAAGCAAGAAAGAGTACTGGAAACGTATCACCAAAGTCCAAGAAAATCTGTGCGGCAAGCGAGTCGTGAGGTAGGAATTTCAGAATCGTCTGTCCAACGCATTTTGAAGCGCTGTCAATGGAAAAGTTACATTCCAAGATTAGTCCATGCTATTAATGAAGATGATCCGGACCGAAGAGTGGAGTATTGCGAGTGGTACTTGGCACGATGTGGATGTGGATTGGACGAAGGGGTTTCGTAGAATACCCTCCGCGTTCACCAGACCTCACACCACTAGACTTTTTTTTATGGGGATACTTAAAAGACAAAGTCTACGCTATAAAACCTGCAACAGTCGCTGAATTGAGAGCAGCCATTGAACGAGAATTCACACAAATACCAAACGAAATGTTTCGTGATGTTTGCGATTCCATTGCTTCGCGTTATCAGCAGTGCCTGGACCAGAACGGACGTCAGTTTGAAAACAGGCGTTGACAAAACAATTAAATAATGTCTGTAGATTCTATTACATTTTGAAAATGAAATGTATTTTAATAAACACTGCCTTTATAATTATTTAAAGTGTGTATAAATTTTTTTCTCAGGGCCAGATTAAGAGTTTTCGGGATCCTAAACCATTTTATATTTTTAGTAGTAGGTGAGGCAAGAGCTAGCGCCGAAGGCGCCGAGATTTTTTCACCTTCATTCTCATTCTGTTGTAACCTAGCAATTTTACTGGGATTAACAGTACTTTGATCATCATGCTCTGTAGAACTACTGTCAGTTTGGACATTTTTTCATTTGAAAAATTTATAAAGGTCCATTATTTTTAGTCCTGTGACACCTGCAAATAGTACTCTACAAAGTTACAAATAGAAATAGGAATTATTACTAACCATAACATTATAGTCCATTATAATGAAATGAAAAATCCAAACCAGATCCACACAAAATTTTGTGTGTGCAATACAATGTGAAAAATTGAAATTAAATGAAAACTTGAAACTAAATTTTAAAATGTGCAAAAAACTGAATACCAAATTTTAAAAATAAAATACTTAATGTTTCATTTCATTTATTAGTTACATGTTTGAGACCAAGCGGCCTTCACACTTGATACACACACATTTATAAACACAAAATTTTAATCAATACTTAAAATTATCAAAATTTAGAAAGTTCACAAACTAAATATTTAAATGGATGTAAACAAAAATCGATAAACTGCGGTTGTCAGGTGCCATGAAAAATGACGCAATACTCATGAAACACAAAATCGCTAGGAAGCTAGCTAACATTTTTCGATTGGCGCATGAAATTAAATATGTAAAACATTTAATTGAATATGTAAATAAATAAGTAAAAATAATCAAAATAATAATTAACAATAAGATAATAATGAAATTAAATATGTAAAATATTTAATTGAATATGTTAATTAAATACGTAAAAATAATCAAAATAATAATTTATTAGCCGAAGGGGGGCGATCGCCCCTGTCGCTCCCCTTCGGTACGCCTCTGTGACCACGCGATTTTGATATCAGGGAGGTTTAAAAGACTAAAAAACACACTAATGCAAACATCCTACCATTAAGGCAACTGAAATAATACAGGTGAGGCATAGAAAGGGAGTGCATTTCAATTTAGGACAAGTAACGACGCGTCATCAAAATTTTAATGGCCTTGAGCGAACTCTAAATATTAATATTTTCTCATGAAACTTCATAATCAGCGGTTTTACATGCAATGTCACATTTCTAGAGGGTTAGACCGAAACTTCTTGATGGTTCAATTTTTACCATACAAATAAGTGACACCCTAATATATATATAATATATATAATATATATATATATATATATATATATATATATATACAGGGCGTCCCAAAAAATGTATACACACTTTAACAGCTGATAGCTCAATTGATGTTTCTTTCTTTCCAAGTTAAACCCATTAGAATTAACAATGGCAGTCAGACTAAGCTTTGAACAAAGGAAATTCATTCTAAAATGCTACTGGAAGTGTGAAAACGCAGTTGAATTGCAAAGACAGTTTAGGAGGGAGTTTCAAACAGATCCACCAACGCGACTTACCATCACTCGAATTAGAGATAAGTTTGAAGCCGATGGAACTGTTCAGAATGTCCACAAGAAGCGTTCCGGAAGACCACGGACATCGACAAGCCCCACAAAGCAAGAAAGAGTACTGGAAACGTATCACCAAAGTCCAAGAAAATCTGGCGGCAAGCGAGTCGTGAGGTAGGAATTTCAGAATCGTCTGTCCAACGCATTTTGAAGCGCTGTCAATGGAAAAGTTACATTCCAAGATTAGTCCATGCTATTAATGAAGATGATCCGGACCGAAGAGTGGAGTATTGCGAGTGGTACTTGGCACGATGTGGATGTGGATTGGACGAAGGGGTTTCGTAGAATACCCTCCGCGTTCACCAGACCTCACACCACTAGACTTTTTTTTATGGGGATACTTAAAAGACAAAGTCTACGCTATAAAACCTGCAACAGTCGCTGAATTGAGAGCAGCCATTGAACGAGAATTCACACAAATACCAAACGAAATGTTTCGTGATGTTTGCGATTCCATTGCTTCGCGTTATCAGCAGTGCCTGGACCAGAACGGACGTCAGTTTGAAAACAGGCGTTGACAAAACAATTAAATAATGTCTGTAGATTCTATTACATTTTGAAAATGAAATGTATTTTAATAAACACTGCCTTTATAATTATTTAAAGTGTGTATACATTTTTTTGGGACGCCCTGTATATATATATATATATTATATATATATATATATATATATATATATATATGTATTAAATAAAATATGAAAACAAGAATTCCCTCAACAGAAATCTTACATTTAGGCGTCTATCTCTGGTTGTATACGACGCCAACTAAAAATTTAAGCATTTAAACAAACTAAAAATAAAACATTCATGAAATTATAAAAGAAATCCATGAAATAGGTTTACAGAGACAGTAAAAACATTTAAAGATCCGACGTTTCGAGGTATACAACACTCATCTTCGGGTAAATTCTAAAATTATAAAATGTAAAAAGATAATCAACATTTTGAAAAACTAAAAAGTTATTAAATATGCCTTAAAGTAAAACATTCGAAATGATAAATTACAAATTTTAAAAATTATAAAACATAAAAGAGAGGTGAAATTTTTAAAAATAAAATATGCAATCAAGAATTCCCTCAACAGAACTCTTGCATTTACTCGTTTTTTTCAAGAAACATTATACCCTCTGTTCTAAGTGGCCCTTATTCTTCTGTGGCTTAAGGTCTAAAATATCATTACTTGCCTTATAAATCGTGTTTTCCGCTTTGGCCATTATTTTGTGAGAAAGTTGATTTCAAAAGTCACCTCGAAAAGCTAATATATTTCTTTTTCTATAATATTAATGATAATTTTTCGTATACTGTATGTTAGATTTTTATGTAACATAGTACAGGGTGTCCATAAATTATTCACCCCATTATAAGCCTTAATAAATTCGTTATTATAGGAGCTATCTTAAAACGGTTTGCGGCATTTAATAACACAACTCAAGAAATTTTTGTTTTAATTCAGTAAACCTCCACGTGAGCCCCATTGGTAGCACGCAGAACATCAAGGCGATAGATGATTTCGTTCCAAACATTAAGAAGCATGTCTTGCGTGATGGAAGCTAATGTCTCTTCAATCCGGTGTCTTAATTCTGTGATGTTATTAACCGTCTTTGCATACACTCTGTCCTTTGTGTAGGCCCATAAAAAGAAATCCAGATGCGTGATATCCGGGGAACGAGGCCATGGAATAGGTCCATCTCGCCCGATCTAACGAGAAGGGAACTTTTCATTGAGGAACCTCCGCACTTCTAATCCCAGTGTGGCGGTGCCCCATCTTGCTGAAAGAACACACGGGGCTGCATATCCTCAAGCTGAGGGAGGTGCAGCATACCATTCAAGCATATCTAGGTAATTTGTAGCCTTCACAGTGTTCTCATGGAAGAAAAATGGTCCAATTACACCGTTATGGGAGAGAGCACACCAAACGTTTATCTTGGGACTGTTGCGTTCGTGTTCAATAAATTCATGCGGATTTTCTGATCCCCATATACGGCAATTGTGTCTGTTGACTTTACCAGACAGATGGAATGTCGCTTCATCACTGAAAACGACATTGTTCAAAAAATGCTCGTCTTCATCAATACGGTGAAGAATGTCAACAGCAAACTGTACCCGTTTGGGTTTGTCATTTGGTAGAAGTTTCTGCAAGGTTTGCAATTTGTAGGCATAAAGTTTCAACCTCTTGTGAACCACTTTATGCACTGTTGAACGCGGTATTTGCAGTTCTCGGCTTGCTCGGCGGATGGATTTTGTAGGACTTCGGATAAACGCTCCTGAATTCCTGCTATCTATCTTCAGACACACTAGGCCTACCAGCTCCTTTCTGATGTAGCACACTGCCAGTTTCTTGAAATTGTTTCAGCCATCGCTTGAGTGATTGCTTTGTTGGTGGAGTTTTCTGATATTCCTCCCGAAAACGTCTCTGTACAGTAATTGGAGATTTGGTTTCCCACATCCACAGCACACACATTGCTTTCTCCTTCACTGTCGCCATTTTGCCCCTAGTGGATGTTCTGCGAAATAAAGAAAAAAATTTCTTGAGTTGTGTTATTAATTGGCGCAAACCGTTTTAAGATAGCTCCTATAATAACGAATTTATTAAGGTTTATAATGGGGTGAATAATTTATGGACACCCTGTACATTACATTTTTTTCTACGGGTATATGCATAAACGTTTAAGAATATTTTTTTATTTCATTTGAAGAAATTGTAACTGTTTCTGTTGAAAATCAGTCGCGCCAAATATTATTGTCAATACTTTTTATTTATCTGATCCAAGGGTAACCTAACCTAACCTAATCTAAAAGCCTAAGAAAGAACCTAATAAGAAAGAATATAAGGGCAATCTAAAAAAGTGCCTTTCAACTTTTCAAATGTTCCGTGTGATGATTCCTCATTTTACGAAGATCAAGTTTCTCGCCCCTCCTCTCTGAACAGTATTTCACTTCCATATTAACGTCTCTCCTTTTTTCCATATATGACCGAATTCTATACTTTTTATCTTATAAATATAACTTTGTAAAAACTAAAATGATTACATGAAAGCTAGTTGAAGTTTCTAAAATTTTTTTTATTAATACAATCAAATTCCATAAATTAGAAATACAGAGAGTGAGACATAAATTAAAATTGAAATATTCAAGTCTACGAATCGCGAATAAGGACGGTAGTCACAGTGGGTTTCAAAAGTCTGCGGTGTGAACAAGACAAATTTGATAAAGACATCTTCATTATTCGTGAAGGTATCCAATCAGGACTTCAATGCCCAAAGCGTGGGTCCATTACATCGGTATTACGATATCTGATTGGCACACACATATGCTATAGACACACCCAGTTACATTAACACCCAATCAAAAAGTTTAAGGAAATGCCACAGTCGGGAATCATGCATATAAAAGGAAGTATTTTCAGCTGAAACTCACAGCAGTTATTTTACCAGCGAATAATCACACATTCCCTCCGCCATGGTCACTTCCAGTTAGTCACAATAACAACTTTACAGTTTGTCGGAGCTATATGAAGTTGGAGACACTGACGCGGTGGCCACAATTAGTCTTTTCGACGCATCCTATCGGAACGTATTATTTTCAACGCAAACCGTTACTAACATCTACACTGACGCTCCGTTTGATCCAGCTAAAGGTTCTACAGTTGATATGTGAGTATAAAAATTTATATACCTGTATTTCTAATTTATTTTTTGTGTCCTATATTTAGTCGCGAACTTGTTATTTATGTTAGTTTTCCTGAGGATGTCATTAGGCGAAAGCGTTTTGTTGTAAAATGTTTCATTAAAATAGCAGGTCTCAATTTTTAATTATAGATTAGTTTGCATTAGCAATAATTAATTAATAATTAACATTATGGTAAAAGTTCTGTTTTGATATTTCTATTCATACAAAATAGTTTAACTTTTTTACCTTATAATAATCAAGACTCCTTTGCAAGTTTTAATTAATTTTATAATATCGATAATAAGTTCATTTGAAATGTGAAGTTATTCGTCTTTTTCTCTTAAATGTGCCACGAACTCCGCTGAGTGACTCAAATATTTTTGAGGCTTCACCTTGTAACTCCAAGTAACTCTCTCGTCCTATATATATATATATATATATATATATATATACTCTATGTGTATTTTTGATGAAAAACAAATGGATTTTTATTATAAAAGATTCAGAAAATGTATGAACTAATCAAATTAATTTAAAAATATCTGTCTACAACCGTATCCTTTCTCCTTAAAGGACCGATGAGGAATTGACTCGTGTTATAGCTTCTTTCCGGAATAGCTTTGAAGAAAAGCAAATTGTCGTCGACAGTGACCTGAATACGGAGGTAGACGTTTTACTGCACACTCAGCCAAGCGATTGTCGTATCATCGACGAAGAGATGTGAGTTTTTTCTTTTTCTTGTGCTTCGGGTAAGAACAAGACGCAGTGCATTTTCATCAATTTATGAAATGATAGAATCATAAGGAATGTTTCATAAAATAGTACAATTTTTATATCCAACTTAAATTAGTTACAGAATTAGTATTCGTCGCATTTTAAATAAGCTACAGAGCACACAAACTAACATTATTGGAGACAATATTAATGCAATTATTCAATTTACATTTTCAATTTACAATTTACACGCAAAACTTTACACAATACATCGAGTGCGCACAAACGGAAAACGGTTTTTTATCTCGCTGCATACCAACTCGTCATTCCGCTCAGTGTTTCACGGGTCGAATAATTTTTTAAAAATTGTAAGTTCCTTTCCACGTGACATGTGAAAGAGAAATGAAAGGCAGTACATGCCACATACGTTACTAAAGTATCTCGTCTGGCGGTTTGGAGAATTCGAGTTTGACTGAAATGTTTCCACTCCGCTGTGGACTTAAGTGTGTATTTACACTAACAGATAGGTCAGGAGTGATGTCAAACGGATAAAGGTTAAATTGATCGATGAATTGTTTAAAGGCGTTCTTTTTATATTTCCCATTCACAGAAGCGTGGTTCTGCATGCCAATTAATAACCTTTTAGGTAGAGCTCCCAGGGCGAAGTTTTCAATCTGTTTCGATGCGAACCCTGCAGGCACCGTGTATAGTTTGATCTGTAATCTGTTAATTGTGTATTTTACTGTGGCATGTAGTAAGTTTTTTCAATTTCTGTTTGTTTTGGCAAACTTTATTTCACTCGAAGTACGCGAAGGTATGTTTCCATAACATGAATCACAACTGGCTTTGCGCCCTCTTCTTGATCAGATCCAGATTTAAACAGATCTCGGGGGATTCGTGCAAGTGAGATTTAATTTCATATCGACCCCATTCACAAGCACCTTCTCCTGGAATATGAAGTCTGTATGCAGGCGCCCAAAACATTCGTATATCTCCTTTTTAGAATTTTTAAATTTGTCCTTTATACTGCTTTCGTCTTTAGCCTGATAATAGCCCTCAGCAGTTAAAAAGGTATCCTTCGCTTCTTTTGAAAAGTTGAGGACATTTTCCAGATAGGCTCGTAGGTGATAATAACCCGTTCCTGCAGATATGTTGAGCTGATTTAAATACACATCCACTGGGTGAATATGGTGTAGAAAGTTTGTTTTGGGAAATACAACGTATTTATCATCGCAATACGTTCCATCTGAATGTGCTATACGTAGTTTAGCGTACATGTGCACGCAGCTTGGATAAAAAAAATGAAGGGCCTGAGCTGGGTATCAAGAATTCTATAGGAGCACTCGGGGAACTAATTGTGTTTAAAGGGTTAATCGTAATAAAGTCACTGTGCTCAATAGAAACTTGCGTTGGAGGCATGTCAAAGAGGAACAGCTCCGATTTACAACATTGTGAACTGCACGAATGGATACAACGTGCCATGACGAGCCAGAAATAGTGCCACCTCTCTCGACAAGTAGTAAGCAACCATGATTCATGAGAGTAATGTCATTGGCTTATATCATTTAAAAAATTATCAACCATAGGTTTCACTCGCACAGAGACACTTCTTTTTGATGTCCTTTTATGTTTAACACCACGTGCTGGTAACCCCTTCCTCTTCTTCTTCTTCCCGCCACCACGCATTTTTATCTGCATTGAAGATTTCATCCCGTGTACGCTTTAAGTGCTTTTTTAGAGCTTCTTTAGGTCTAGCCCCCGCCATTATTTCTTCTACCGTGTTAAAACCTGATTGTAACGCTTTCCTCCCGAGATATCTGGAACCCCTCTTCAGCAAGGGGACAGCCGTACGTAGTATGAGTGAAAAACTGGATCCAAGCCCACTCCCATGCTGGTATCTCACCCCTCGATAGACTGTGAAAGGCTTCCATTATAGCTCCCAACACCGAATGGGAAACTTTTCCCCTCAATCGTTCTTTATATATATATATATATATATATATATATATATATTGAGATATTAGTTAATAGATTAGTCGCGACATTCACATAATGAGGTTTGTCATATGTAATGCTCAAGCTCTGTCCTCTATGATTGGGAATGTGTGCGATCCGAAGCAGGCGCGCTTGAGTATCCCCAACAATATGATGCTCCACGATATTGCTGTAAATATAGCACATGTCTGGAGGTGGATAACCATCGCCCAATTTCTCTAATTTCAGCTGATACATTAGGCTGGACAAATCCTGTTGTACTTCGTGAAAGGTATCTATTTGGAGGGCTGCGCCATATCGTCCCTATGTTATAATTTTGAACAACCCTTTGTCTTTAATATTTTTGTTAGCTTGCACAATTTCGTATAATAAATCAGCCGTAAGATTTGGCTTTTCAAACTGACGTTTAAGTCTCTCACAACATCCTTGACCGCACCATAGCGGCCCGGGTCTAGTGTTACTACTCTAGTGTAATACCGTCCGTCCCCACTCTGGCGGTACGCATGGTTTCACCCCGAATTACCCCGGCTTTTTCACACTCATCAATGTCTCTAAGAACCGTAAAAACGGTTTCTTTATAATCAATACTTAAAAAGAAGGTGTCCAGCTGAATTTCACATATCTCCACCTCATACGGATCACAACCCAATTCAACGGCCCATGGAGTTCTGCTACAAAGTTGGTCAGGGCGTTCTCAGGATGTACAGACAGAGAAGAGGACGGTCGTGTGACACAGAAATGGTTAGGCGCCATGTTGCATACTATTTAAGCTTCATTATTGCAGCAGTTTTTATATAGGTGTTGAAGCTTTCTGGGTACCCTAGCCATTTCACCAGGTATATTTTTCTCTTTCCTGAACCTTTGCTGCCTAATTTTTTTAAAATTTTAATATGTTTTTTCCTAAATTAAATGTTACTTTCTGCAACTCCTGGTGGTAAAAGCCTCCAGCGATTTCTTCCCCATTCAAATCTTCAACGTAATACAGAATATTATCTCGCCTTTAAGGCTCATAGCCCTGACTTTAAAAATTTCACGTGTCCATCATTGCTCAAATCCCTTCACGAATTCATTACCCGAACGCGGCAGTCTTACATAATCATTGATTTTGAAACATGCAGGGTGTGGCTGGTTTCTTTGAACATCTCTTCTCACCTCACGCTCTGTGTGCGTACCTCCTTCCAAAATCTCGTTAGGTGTTATCCCAATCGTGCGATGGTGTGAACGGTTGTAGGATGAGGCCAATGATTCCAGAATGTCTATATATTTGTATGTTTTTATATGTAAAATAGCGATGCATGCGTTCCTTTATGGTACGTTGAACTCTTTCAGCTAAAGAAGCCTTATGTATAGAATTGCTTGTGTAGTAGCTGATATTAAACTCTGTCAGCATGTTCTGAAAAGCTCGGCCTATAAATTCTTTCCCCATATCCGTACAAAAATAGCCTCGAATCCTGTTTTCTTTCAGCATCAGAGTTTTGGTGACTTCAGCAACTGTTTCAGGCGATTTATTTTTCAGAGGAATTAGCCACAGATATCTATAGAATACATCTATTATGAATAGGATGTAGCTGTAACCATCATTATACACTGAATATCTTTGCATGTCTGTTAAATCCGCTTGCCAAAGAGAGTCAATCGAGGCCGCGGATGTCTTAGCTGTTTTAAACCTTTTTCTCACCGGCTTATGAAGTGTATAAGCATCCTGCTCCCGCAAAAACCTCTCAACATCTTTTTTTCCTATTCCATCATTAAAAATCCTCTGTACAGTTTATACAGTTAGAAATGTCATAATAGCATCTTCTTAATATGTTAGCCATTTACGTATTTTAGAAGCACGTGGAGAGGGCTGACCGTTGTTGTTTGGTCTCTTCTTTCTCTCTTCAGAGGTGCTACCGTTGGGGGTGATGGCGTGCTCAGTTGTGACACATGCGAGGCTTGCTCCAAGTCTTTTAACCTGTTCAGATTTCCTATCAATGTTTTGGGGATATTTATTTGTTGTAGTCTTGCTTTAATATGCTTCCATCCTGATGGTGAGGGTCTATCCCACTTTCTCACCAGATCATGAACGATATCGACGATATTCGAGCCCTTACCTTTGTTCCTTCCACAATGATCTCACCTGTATCGCCCCACTGTATGATGGGGTTCTCACTCAAAAGACTATAAAGACTTAAACCATTATTCCTCAATGTCTGTGGGAGGCTGCTTTTTAATACATGCTAGATATGTTATGGGGCCGACCCGATATTCTTTGATTGGTCATCTCTAACGTCGGACACAGATCCTATGTCGCCATGCTCATCGTTGTTCGCACTGTGCCTAATAACCACGGGGATCTCTGTCGGATTCTTATAATTTTCGTACTCGTGAAGAAATTTCTGTAGAGCTTCTTGGTATAAGATTCTTTTCTCATCAGGTGACTTTTCACAATTTTAATAGGACTAACAATTCGCTTTTCATTCTTTTAAGCCTTCTTAATCTAGCCTTCTTAATCTAGTCAGTAAAGGCCCCAAAACTGAAAATAAGATGGGGAGGAATGACCCCCCCTCTTTGTACAATAATTCGTTTTTCTTACCCACAGTTTGACTTTTACGAGCGAGTGTATGAATTATGTTCTTGTAACGGCGTAGGCGAGCCTTCTGAGGGGGTTTCATTGATACATTACATTTTATAACGTTAAGACAGATTTCACAGATGCATTTTAAAAAGTCCGAGTCGATATTTTTAACAAACATCTGTTGCATTGCCCGGGCAATCGATGATAGATTTTTATTAATTCATGGTATTTCTTTAGCCTCTTTGTCATTCTGGAATATACTCCGTTTCAGGCTCGTTTGGGAATATATTCGTTCTTAGAAGCACCCTAAACGTGTTTCGCGGGTGAAGGTCACAACGCAAATATCAGTAACGTTGACTTGTAGCTTCTTTATAAACTTCCAAAAACTCCTTACGCTGATTAGGGAACATTTGATTGGCTAATACTCCAATTTGTGACACATCTCTACGTTGCGCGAATAAGACTAGAAATTGTGTATTTAACGTCACATCGCGCATGTATCTATTTTTGAAAAATAGATTCTGATTGATAAAGAAAACGCTTATGTTAAGGTGGTGTGAGAACACTGTAAATGTCTCGGCAAACGTTTTATCCATTTCCAACATGAGATCGTCAATTACAATGACTGTATGTTCATCTCACTTTAACGAATTAATGTCATATACGGGGCTTCAATAAACCTTAACCCCCCCCCCCCCCCGCTATGGCCTAAACCATTAGAGGTACAGTAAAACTAAACATACCTTACAAAAGAGAATTTAATCCTGCATTTAATAAGAAACAAGTAAAACTTGGTGTTCCCGCCATTGGCTTCCAAGACAGCCTGAATTCGTTTTGGGTAGCTTGCCAAAAGTGACGTGAATAGATCTTGATCGTTACGCAAATTTGCTAAAACAGTTTCAATGTGTTGCGTCATTGTATCCTTCGAAAATCGATTTGCTGCAGGTTCTTGAAACAAGAGACATTCAACCTTGTCCTTTATAACTTATCCAATGTGTTCACGGACGTTCAGGTCAGGAGAATTTCCTGGCCATTCTTTATTTCCAAAGAAATCGATCTCATGGTTCCGCAACAACTGTTGAGTGGCTAATGCCTTAAAGCAGGGGGCCTTATCGTGCAGAATTGTGACCTGATCGACATCCATAACATTGTTTGGGTTTCTTAGAAAAGGAATGACATGCTGGGATAGAATAATATCACGAAAATACTGTCCATCCCAACTCTGACCATTTGGCTTCAGCACCCACATGAGCTTCTTTGCAGTGAACAAAACAAACACATCAACGCAGTCTGGACTTTTTAATAATTCGCGATAATGTTCATTGTCCTCGATTTCATCTGGTGTTGTGGTCCACACTCGATCATTTTGGTAGTTAGGCCGACGTGTTACGTAAAGAAAAATTCATTGGAGACAGCTAAATGCATGAAATCATCCACATCCCAATCTTCAAGATAATAGGCAAACCACATTCTGTCATCGATGTTAAGTTGAGTTTTTCTTGGCTTTGGAAGTTCATGCCAAGGCTTTAAACCTTGCCTATGACGGTACAGTCGAATGATCTCACCACTAACGATCTTTCCTCTCAACACTTCGATCTTTCTAGAAAGTTTAGCACAGCTGTTTTTCCGCTTACGCGTACCGCTTTCAATGATGTCCTTTGTTTCCTGAGAGAGTGGCAAATTTGGGCGCCCAGATTTGGTTGTATCCATTTCACATTCATCCAAAGTTTTATTCCAATTTCTTTTGACGAAGTCCTCACTTCGCAACTTTTTGGCAACCCATGAACGTGTTATAAAGGTGGCTCCAGCATCACGAGCTTCCCGAAATGTTATTGCTCATATGCGATCTATCACACGTTGCCTCTCCGAATCACCAATTAATTGAGAGGCCATTATATTATCACTGTATCAGCTAGAGTAATTTTAATATCTGCAATAAATAAAGAATTTTATATATTTTTATAATCACTAAAAACTACTTCGATATAAGTAAACATATAAGCTGAAAATGGGGGGGGCTAAGGTTTTTTAGAACCCCTTACACCTTTCTGGACTACAATATCATCTTGGTACTCATTGAATACTGTTTGGTACGTCGAATAGCACCATATAACTTCATGCACAAATTTTGAGAACATCTTTTCCTTATTTTTAATGATTTTAAGCATAAACACAGTTTTACCACATCCTGTAGAGCCAGATATAATACACGTGGACCGGCTCATGAACCGGAATTTTTCTACGGAATCCATCTCTAACACGTCACACTCCTAAGTGGATTATTTACAAAATATAATAAAAATTTAAGTAGTGTTTCTTATATTCTATAGTCTTGTTTTTCTCTTCTTCCACAGAACCGTGAATGACGACGAGGTACAGCATCATGTCCCCATTATCGATATTACAGACGATCCCGATGACAGTGTAGTTGTGGTCACAGACTCCATTTCCGCTGACGAACCCACACCAGTGACAACTGTAACACCACCAAGCGACAATTCAAAGTGGAGGCATATATATATTGTATATATATTGTATATATTCGCAGGTGACGGCACAATAAGCACGCGGTAGACCTACGTTGTAATTTATTAATTTCCAAACGCTCGTTTGTGTTTTTTTTGTTTTTTAACTAATTAAAAGCATGGCACCCCCGTCAAGTACTTGCAGTCGCTGTGAAGGGAAATTTGCCGCTTACGCGTTTGCAATGGCTAATAATAATGAATAATTAGTTTGCAGGTGGTGCTCAAGCATGGAAGTCCTGAGGAACGAGTTAGAATGTGAGAGGGAGGCCAGGGTGAGACTTGAAGAAAGCGTGATGCTCCTGACGGCAAAATTAGAATCCCTTGAGACTCGAGTTACGACCCCTCCTGCCTCAGTTTCTACTAATAATATAAATAGTACTAATAGCCCTCTCTCTTCCCCTAGTTCCCAACCCTATGTTCGGGTACGAAATGGAGCCCCATTGAGAAAAGCAAAGACCTGTCTACCAGTAATAACAAGCAATAAGTTTTCTGTTTTAGGTTTCGAAGATGCAGATGAACCGGAAATACGACTTGTTGGCGATTCCATGTCGGTACTAATAACGTTTTAAATTCTAGATCGGAAGAACTGCTGGCTAGGTACAGGGACTTATTAGAGCGATTAAAGGAGAAAACTAATAAGATTGTTTTAACAGGTATACTTCCTCGAATTATCCAACGAAGCGATTTCTACAGCAAGGCGACCTATATTAACAATAACCTAAAGTCTCTTTGCCAACAGGAAGGAGTGCATTTTGCGAATTTTTTGAACAGCTTCTACTGCAGGAGGGACTTGTTCCTCGAAGATTGACTTCATTTTAATGACGTTGGAACTGCGAGTTTAGGAAGACTATTTCATAATACTGTCTCTTCTTTTCAGGCTGCCGTAACCCGAACGGTCCCAGCGTAAATTCCACAAATTTAACCTGCGCTCGCGAAGGTGTCGCAATTACAAACAATTTGAAGGTTCTATTATTAAATGCTCGTAGCCTACGAAATAAAATAAACGAATTTTTTTCTTTAATTGCTTGTAAAGACTGATTTAATTGCGATAAATGAATCTTGGCTAAGCACTGAAACACGTGACTTTGTAGGGGAGTATCAAATTAAAGGTTATAGACTTTTTGTTAAAAACAGAATAGGTAGGCGAGGAGGCGGTGTTATGTTGTATATCAAAGATAATATTGCGAAGCACTCAATTCCAGAACCGATAGATTCGACTATAGCAGAACATAAATTGAACGATTTCAAACTTCTTGTTGCGGTTATATATAGGCACCCTAATCAAACAGCTGATGCGGACGAAGCGTTATATCGTGAACTAAAGAGAATAATCGGTAGTGAGCAGGCTTTAGTTATGGGTGACTTTAATTGCGCCAACGTGAATTACGATACAATGCAGGGAGACGCGGAAGGTAATCGTTTAGTTAATTTTCTCGAGGATAGCTTTCTTATTCAAAAGTTTGGGGAACCTACGAGGTTGGACAGTATTTTAGATTTAGTAATAACTAAGGATGATAGGCTAATTACTGATCTTCAAGTAATAGAACCGTTAGCAATAGCGATCACAATATGGTAGAGTTTGTCCTCTCAGTAAGTCACTCGAAACCAACTAACTCGACTAAAATTCCTAACTTCCAGCACGCAGACTTTAGTAAATTTCGAAATAAATTTTCACACGTCAATTGGGAAAACGTAATGGGGAACTCCAACGCAAAACTAATGTGGGAATCGTTCGAAACGGTATTTAGGACTATAAATGAGGAATGTGTACCGTACAAAATTAAGCGTGCGAAAGTAAACAACAAGCCCTTGTGGTTTACTTCTAGAGTAGGAGACATTATAAAGAGTAGAGATAGGGCTTATAGGCTATATAAGTGCGATAAAGATAATCTGTTGTTACGAAACAACTACATATCTCTAAGGCGTGAAGCGAAAAGTGTAATAAAAAAGTCCAAGCGCGAATTTGAAATCTCCATAGCTCGTGACGGTAAAGAAAACCCCAAGCGATTCTTTCAATACGTCAATAATAGAAATCCAGTAAAAAGTGTCTTGGGGCCTTTGAAAAATGTAAACGGAGATCTAGTTTCTGAAAACAAGGAAATGGCTACCTTGCTAAACGAATTTTTTACGTCAGTTTTTACTATAGAAGATGTAACGAATATCCCTACGGTCATAGACATAATACCTTTTGATAATGGTAATATTTTGGATAATATCGTGGTTAGTGAAGGGGAAGTAATGCGCTATATTGATAAAATGAAAACGCGTAAATCACCGGGGCCGGATTCCATATATCCCATACAACTAAAAGAATTAAAAGATAGCATTGTTGTGCCGCTAACAAAGATTTTTAATGCGTCTATTTCTGAGGGGTGCGTACCAGATAATTTCAAGTTAGCAAACGTAACACCTATCTTTAAGAAAGGCGATAAAGGTGCGGCGGGAAATTATAGGCCAATCAGTTTAACGTCTGTTGTAGGTAAGCTACTGGAATCAATAATTAGGGATCGTATAGTCGAACACTTAGAATGCATAAACTAGTTAGAAATACGCAGCACGGTTTTAGGCGAAACAAATCTTGCTTAACTAATCTTTTAGAATTTTTCCAAAGCGTGGTTGACGTTTACGATAGACATCGGGCGGTTGATGTAGTGTATTTAGATTTTCAAAAAGCGTTTGACACCGTGCCGCACAAAAGACTCATTGAAAAAACTAAGGCTCATGGAATCAGGGGTGTAGTAATAAATTGGCTAGAAGAGTGGTTGCGAGGTAGGAAACAGAGGGTGGTCGTTGATGGAGCGGAGTCGTGTTGGGCTAATGTAGCGAGTGGCGTTCCTCAGGGTTCTGTATTGGGCCCCTTGCTTTTTCTTATATATATTAACGATTTAGATGTCGGCCTAGTCAGTACAGTTTCAAAGTTTGCGGATGACACGAAGCTGGGTGGTAGGGCGATTAATGACGAAGATAGAGGTAAAATCCAGGAAGATCTGAATAAAATCGTTGATTGGTCAGTCACATGGCAAATGAGATTTAACGTTGATAAGTGCAAAATTTTGCATATAGGTTCGCGTAACGGTAATTTTGCGTATAGTATGTGAGGGAAAGATTTAACAAGCGTAGAGCAGGAAAAAGATTTAGGAGTTATAGTCACTGGTGATTTAAAAGTAGCAAAACAAAGTACAGCAGCGGTCAATAAGACGAACAAAGTGTTAGGTTTTATAGCTCGAAATTTTTAGTACAAATCGCGCGATATTATAGTTCCACTTTATAAATCATTAGTTAGACCCCATTTGGAGTACGCGGTCCAATTTTGGAATCCGCATATGCGCAAAGATATAGACAAAATCGAAAGAGATCAAAGACGAGCAACTAAGATGATTCCGTCGCTTAGGTCAAAGTCGTACGAGGATAGGCTTAAGGAGTTAAAATTAACAACACTCGAGCCTAGGAGGCTAAGGGGTGATCTAATCGAGGTTTTCAAAATTATGAATGGGTTCGATAACGTAGATAGAGATAGCTTTTTCGAAATATCTCAATATAATATGACTAGAAATAACGGGTGTAAGTTGATAAGTAGAAGGTTCGAGACAGCAGTTGCCGAAAACTTTTTTACGCATAGAATAGTAAATAGCTGGAATAGTTTGCCGGTAGAAGTAATTAGTAGCACGTCCATAAACATGTTTAAAAATTGATTAGACGCATATGTTGATAGATTGGGTATAGTTTAAGGTAGTAAAATTAAGGCTTTGTGGTGATAGATCCCACAGCTCGACACATGTGTTGTGGGATATAGGGAGGCAGCATCTTGGGTTAGGGGATACTCTCTGTTCTTACACACCCCATTTAAAGAGATTCCTCTGCCGAGCGGTGCCCCCCATATTATTGAGAGGTATTGAAAAACTCATGATCTTCACTTGCCCCACAAACACTTTTAAATGGGAGACCCAAAATGGGTGCACACACATTTCTACATTACTGTACAGTCTTTACAGCCACACCTACACTTTTCCTCCTAAGTATATATATTGTAATGTATATTGGTTGTAAATTTTGACTTGGTCCGCAATCGATATGGACCGTGACTTATTTTTCGTTGGGCAAGGTACTAGTATTGATGGATACCTTAATGAAAATGACTGGATTCTTTGGATCTGATATATTTGCATGTCGGTTATAAATAGATATAGAGTGTAACATATTTGTGGATAGTAGTCTATTATGACTTGATCCTCTGGATCCGGAGATTCTATCTTTAGTTTTAAATCGATAATTAATTAGTTTTGCTAAATTGGTCGTTGCCAATGTACAGGAAGTTGTTACATAGATTTCTTATGTTCTTGAGGATCGGAAGCCACGTAAAATTGTAGGTCCCCTCCGCCACCACGGAGGACATACACAATTACGAACACAGTTAGGTAGACCAGCCATGAGTGGATCCCAGGGTCTTTGTTGGTCTGAAACATTATAACATTATAACATTATATATATATATGTAATATATATATGTTGTATATTATATATATATTGTATATTATATAGATATATATATATATTGTGTGTATATATATACTATACTTACTATGGAGGAAATCACTCGACACAGGACAAATTCCACTCCCCTTATATATATATATATAGTGTATATATTTTGTATATATATATATGTATGTATATATATATTGTGTATATATATATATTGTGTATATATATATTGTACATATATATATATATTGTACATAATATATATTGTATATATATATATATATTGTACATATATTGTATATATATATATTGTATATATATTGTATATATATATATATATATATATATATATATATATATATATATGAATAGAAACGACGTAAATAAGGAGCGTCATTGCAGTTAAATGCATATATATATATATATTGGGTATATATATATATATATATATATATATATATATATATATATATATATAGTATATATATATATATATATATATATATATATATATATATATATATATTGCGTATATATATACATATATATTGTGTATATAATATATGTATACATATTGTGTATATATATATATATATATATATATATATATATATATATTGTATATATACATGTATATATATATTATATATATATTGTGTATATATATATATATGTATATATATTGTATATATACATGTATATATATATATATATATATGTGTGTGTGTATATATATGTATATATATTGTATATATATATATATGTAATATAATATATATATATATATATATATATATATATATATATATATATATATATATATATATATATGTATTGTGTATATATATACTATACTTACTATATATATGTCTATATATTGTATATATATATATATATATATGTCTATATATTGTATATATATATATATATATATTATATATATATATATGTATTGTATATATTACTATACTTACTATGGAGGAAATCACTCGACACAGGACAAATTCCACTCCCCTTAAAGAACGCTAATATTGCCCCCCTATTTAAAGGTGGTAACACAGCAATGCCCAAAAATTATCGGCCAGTGGCTCTCACCTCACACCTTATAAAGTGTTTTGAACGCATAATTAGAGCCAAAATTACCTACTACCTACAAGAAAAAGACTAATACAACCCAAATCAACATGGCTTCAGGGCGGGTAGATCATGCCTGTCACAGCTACTAGACCACCAGGAGAAAATATTAGGAACATTGTGTCGAGGACAAAACATTAATGTAATATATACTGATTTTGCTAAAGCCTTCGATAAATGTGACCATGGAATCATAGCACACAAACTTAAGGATACAGGAATTACTGGAAAGCTAGGAAGGTGGATATTTAATTTCTTGACGCAAAGAACGCAAAGAGTGGTGGTAAACGGAGTAAAATCGGAAGTCTCGGAAGTCGTGAGCTCTGTCCCACAAGGGAGAGTATTAGCTCCCTTGCTGTTCATAATAATGATTGCAGATATTGATGCAGATATTAAGGACAGTATTGTATCATGCTTCGCAGATGACACGAAGATATCTAAGGAAATATTGAACGAAGATGACATAAGAATACTACAAAACGACATTGGAACATTATTCCAGTGGGCAGAAGACAACAATATGAAGTTCAACGAAGAAAAATTCCAACTTCTAAGATATGGTAATAACAAAGAGCTACAGAAAAAAGGGTACAAAACTCCGCAAGCCAAACAGATAACACCAAATCCACAAATCAGGGATCTTGGAGTAATAATGTCGTCGGATGCGGAATTCAGAGAGCACTATAAAATCAAAATCACAACGGCTAGAAAAATAATGGGAATCATCTGGAGGAGTTTCCGCAGCAGAAAAGCAAACATCATGCTCAAATTATGGAAGAGTCTAGTCCTACCAATAATTGAATATTGCTCAGTATTCACAAGCCCACACAGAAAAAGAGACATTGCGAGCATTGAAGCTATACAAAGGACTTTTACGTCTAAGATAGAGGAAACGGAAGGTGAAGACTACTGGTCTCGACTACAATCCATGGAACTCTACTCTCTTGAAAGAAGGCGAGAGCGGTACACAATAATATACATATGGAACATACTTGAGGGCACTGTCCCTAACCTCAGAAATGAAGTAGAAACAAACAGGAATGAGAGAAGAGGCAGATTTTGTACGGTTCCAGCTGCGGTGGGACAAGGAGCCATGAAAACGAGGATGGAAAATACCCTCAGAATACGGGGCCCAAAGCTTTTCAATGTCCTTCCAAAAGAAGTGAGGAATCTCCAGCACACCAACCTGAATAACTTCAAGAACCAGCTGGACAGATTCTTGTGCAAAGTCCCTGACCAGCCATGCGTGGCTGGCTACGAGGGCAGGAGGCGATCAGAGAGCAATTCCCTCCTTCACCAAGTCCCGCAAATGAGGCGGGATGCTGCAGACGGGTCGACCGCAGGTCGATCCTGAACCGTCGTTCAAACTCAACAAAAGTAAACAAAAGTAAATATATATGTATATATATTGTATATATATATATATACATATATATTGTGTATATATATATATGTATACATATTGTATATATATATTGTATATATACACATGTATATATATTATATATATATATAGTATATATATTGTGTATATATATATATATATATATATATATATATATATATATATATATATATACATATATATATATATATATATATATACATATATATATATATATATATATATACATATATATATATATATATATATATATACATATATATATATATATATATATACATATATATATATATATATATATATACATATATATATATATATATATATATGTATTGTATATATATATATATATGTATATATATTGTATATATATAGATATATATATATATATATATATATATATATATGTATATATAGTATATTATATATATATATATATATATATATATATATATATATATATATTAGGGTGATGCAAAAAAGGGGTCAAATTTTTTTTTTTCAATTTTCAGGGAGACACCCTCCTATTTTATTCATATTCCTAAGAAAGCATTGTATGCGAAATATGGGGTTGAAAAAGAGAAAATTAGAGGTTGCTACCAAGCTTTAAAAATAAATGTATATCAGTTTGTGCTCAAAAATATTGTTTTGTTGATATTTTCGCCGGAGCCGGTTTGATATGTACCTAGTTAACCTAGTTTGAAAAAAAACGATGACATTCTAGACTATAGTACGTAGTGAGCTCATAAAATAGTAAATAATAGGCACGCTGATTTCCGCACCACCCTCTGAGGTACAGCGTATAGCGCGTTAACTTTTTTTTATGTGGAAGTTTCCCCAGTAGGCATATCATAACCACTTATGTATGTTTATTTTCGTTTTTTGTGAAGCAAGAGTAATGTTTTCTTGTTTTTGTTTGAGAGTGACGACCTGTAACTTTTAACAATTTGAAGAAGGTATTGTTTCTGCTCTTCATCATTGGTTATCAGTTTGTTGTATTTCTCCATCAGTCGTACACCTCTTTCCGCAATGTCGTTTACCACTTTGAGTCCATATGCGATATCTCTTGCATTCGCATAACTTTCATCATCATTCCATTCTTCAGCATCTTTTTCAAGAAAAGTGCAAGGCACCTCTAGGATTTCAAAGAATCTTTTTGTGTTCGCAGTAACGAAATCCTGCAGTTGTTTCTGCCCAGCTGATTCAGGATTTATTGATGCTCGTTTGCTCGGTTTTGAGTCAACTGGTTTCTGCAGAGCATGCTTCATTTTGTTTTTTGTCTCATGCGAAACAGCTGAATCAAAAAATGCAAGCGCCACAAGCTCCTCAGAGAGGTACCACAAATGTCTCAAAAACTTATTGAGTGCAGCACTTGCAATTTTGTCATCCTTTTGCTTGTAGAGCTGCAGACTTTGCACAAAATGCAAATCTGAACGGGGGGCGCATGAGGGTATGGGTGCCAGGTACCACGATCTGATGTATATCGCAGCTGAAAAGCAGCAAACATCTCTCAGTCCTTTTTCCTCTCTCTCAGTTAGTTTAAACTGAGATTTAAACATCCAAATTTTAATGCAGTAAATTAGCTTGCCCATCCATCGTGCTCTGTGATAAGCTCCGGGTGCTTTAAAGCTGATTCCTGACTTGGGGCACTACCGATGAAAATGAGCGTTAGCTCGAGCAATTCCTTGTAGTCATCACGAGGCTGCTGTTCATCAAGCTGAGCTTGAGCAAATTGAATGAGTTCTTCAGCATCTGAGATTTTCTTTGCAATGTTAGGGTCATCTGTTGCTGTTTGGTAATTGTTCTTGTCAATTTCCACCCACTTTGTTTTGAATCTCTTAAACAGTTGTATGTCAGGGCCACTAGAAGATGGCAAGGAGACAGAAACTGCAGCTTCTAACACTATTTCGAAAATATGATGTCGGCAAGCCAGCCACAGCATATCTTTATCCAATCTTTGCTCTAGTAACATACAAGCACCACTCTTAGAACCTGTGTTGGAGGCAGTGGTGTCAAAACACATGCCCTTCACTTGGTCAGATATATTCCACTCCAATACTAACTGATGGACAGCATCTGCAATGTTTTGACCAGTTCCTCTGGCAAGTTTGGGAATACCAAGAAGCTGATCAACTCCTTGGCCGGAAATTAGAACTGGCAGTCGATCAACATTTCATGACCAGTAATATCTTCCAGTAGTTTGCCGTCCCAATGTATTTGGAGAGGGCAATTTGTTTCGAAATCCTGCTTCAAATTTTCTGCCATTGTCTTGCGGTTCCTTTGTCTTGCTCTCCGTATCGATGAATAGCTAACACTGTATTCTTCAGGGTTTTGCCCAAGAGCATTGATTGTTGGGATCAAGATTTCCGAAGCAGCTCTATCACTTACTTTTGCAGCATCAAGAGATACAAGCATTGAAGAATCCATAAGCTTTGCACTCTTAGACTTTGATCTACTTTGTCTCGAAGTTGATGGCTGCTGAGGGTCAGCAACAAATTCTTCTTCTGATTTTGAACTATCTTCATTCAAACTTGAAGGACTTGAACTTGAGAGCACTGCTGCTTCGAAAACGGCTGTTTCCCTCTTTCTTTTCTTTTCAAGCAATGTTTCCTTTTCTCTAGCAATCTCTTCCATTTGTGAAAAAACTTATCCACTCCAGACATTTTGCCTTTTCTTCCTTTTTGTCGTTGCAGCATCAAAAACTCACGATCTTCATCTATCTTTATCATGTCAAGAGCACTTGCATGTGCAATGTCAAACAGATCTTGCAAGTCATTTTGCCAGCTCTCTTGTTTTTGAAGTAGTGCAGGTGATTGCTTCTTCTTATTATTTCTGTTCTTCTTTAGTTTCTCCCACTCGTTGAAAAGTTTCTTTACTCTCTCCACGACATGACATTTCAACACTGTTGGGATGCGTGCCTTTTCCCACACATCCATAACATCTCTAGCAGTCAACAAAGCCGCTGTTTTCACCTGTTGCTTTTTATTGATCTTGTAGTTCATAAACAATGCTAATGTTTCCCTTTTAGATGGAAGCTGGGTTCTTTGAAGGACTCTATAGGATGTCCTATGAGCCAAACAACTGTTTTGTGACGCGTATGCCGCTCCATGAGTGCAACTCAGCAACTGCTATACAACCACTCTCAGCGAAGGCAGCAAAAGATACTGAGTCAGTGACGCCGCACTTACACTGACGCGGCCGCCACAGTGACGTCACAGCAAAGAAATGATTCTAGAATGTTCGGCCACGGCGTCTATAGCAATGAAAGGGATGAGAAGGTTTACGGAAAGAGGTTCAGAGTCTGTTATGACTGCTATATGTTGCTGACTACCATTTTGATGAAATCTGCAAAATAAATAAATGTACAATAAATACAAACTGAAAAATAACAATATACAAAATGTTCAATGGATGGTAGCAACCTCTAAAATGTCTTCAATTGTGCTGAAATTTTGCATGTTCAGTTTTTACACTAAATTAAATAAAATTAGAGGGTGTCTTCAAGTTTTTGAAATGATAAGTTATTTTGCATCACCCTAATAATGTATACACACTTTAAATACTTATAAAGGCAGTGTTTATTAAAATACATTTCATTTTCAAAATGTAATAGAATCTACAGACATTATTTAATTGTTTTGTCAACGCCTGTTTTCAAACTGACGTCCGTTCTGGTCCAGGCACTGCTGATAACGCGAAGCAATGGAATCGCAAACATCACGAAACATTTCGTTTGGTATTTGTGTGAATTCTCGTTCAATGGCTGCTCTCAATTCAGCGACTGTTGCAGGTGTTATAGCGTAGACTTTGTCTTTTAAGTATCCCCATAAAAAAGTCTAGTGGTGTGAGGTCTGGTGAACGCGGAGGGTATTCTACGAAACCCCTTCGTCCAATCCACATCCACATCGTGCCAAGTACCACTCGCAATACTCCACTCTTCGGTCCGGATCATCTTCATTAATAGCATGGACTAATCTTGGAATGTAACTTTTCCATTGACAGCGCTTCAAAATGCGTTGGACAGACGATTCTGAAATTCCTACCTCACGACTCGCTTGCCGCACAGATTTTCTTGGACTTTGGTGATACGTTTCCAGTACTCTTTCTTGCTTTGTGGGGCTTGTCGATGTCCGTGGTCTTCCGGAACGCTTCTTGTGGACATTCTGAACAGTTCCATCGGCTTCAAACTTATCTCTAATTCGAGTGATGGTAAGTCGCGTTGGTGGATCTGTTTGAAACTCCCTCCTAAACTGTCTTTGCACTTCAACTGCGTTTTCACACTTCCAGTAGCATTTTAGAATGAATTTCCTTTGTTCAAAGCTTAGTCTGACTGCCATTATTAATTCTAATGGGTTTAACTTGGAAAGAAAGAAACATCAATTGAGCTATCAGCTGTTAAAGTGTGTATACATATTTTTTTGGGACGCCCTGAATATATATTTGTATATATACATGTATTTGTATATATATATTATATATATATATATATTATATATATATATATATATTGTGTATATATATATGTATATATATTGTATATATACACATGTATATATACTATATATATACACACATGTATATATATTGTATATATATATATATATATATATATATATTATATATATATATATATATATATATATATATATATATATATATATATATATTATATATTATATATATATATTATATATATATATATATATATATATATATTAATATATATATATATATTATTATATATATATATTATATATATATATATATATATAATATATATATATATATAGTATATATATATATATATATATATATATATATATATATATAATATATATATATATAATATCCCCGCAAGGGGGTTCTAAGCTCGTGCTCTTGAGTGCTCTTTGTGCTCGTTTGTACGTGCTTGTTCCTGGAGGTTTCACGTGCGCCCTCTCGGCCGTAGCACCCAAGGATGATGGGGCTCGACCCTGCAGTCCTGTCATCCTTGGTCTTTTTCCACTTCGACTGTCCCCTCCACCCTTTCTTTTTCCTCTGTCTTTCCTCTCACTTTTTCTTTGTTTTTCCGCCGAGATATGCCCTTTTAAATAGAGGTGAATCGGTTCTTCCCCCAAACTTAAAAAAAAAAAATATATATATAATCTATATATATATATATATTGTATATATATATATATATATATATATGGGATGAATTTCGCATTAAAACACGTGAAATGAATGAATGCTGCAAACCCACAAGGAAAGATAAGATCTCTGAATATTCTTTCCCTGTTCAACACAACACTCTTATTGAGTTAATTAAGCTTTGTGACAAAGATTGTAAATTTCAGTTTGAAAATAAGTTTTATGCTATGTCGTATGGATTGGCTATGGAAAATCCCCTTTCACCTGTACTAGCTAATTTATATATGGAATATTTTGAAAGTTGAATTTTGCCTACGATTGTTAATTTTAACCTGGTTTGGTACAGGTATATAGATGATATTTTATGCCTTTTGCCTAATAATTTGGATGTTGACTTATTTCTTGGTAGGCTCAACAATTTAGTCCCATCTATTAAGTTCACAGTTGAAAATGAAAATGATGGAAACCTACACGAGGCGAAAGCGTTCTAGACTTAGTATTCACGACCGAAGACAACCTCGTCACTGCCCTCACCGTTGACGAATCATTGGGCGGGAGTGATCACTGACTTATTAGGTTCCGTGTGTGCGTCCCTCGGGTGAAGCGTAGTAACTCGAGAGGCAGTAAGCTCGATCTCCGGCGGGCGAACTTTGATAGCCTCAGGGATAGCGTAGGAGAGATGGGGTTAGAGGTTGGCGGCGATGTTGAGGGAGTGTGGAGTGCATTCCGGGACGAGTTTATGGTGCTGCAGTCTGCTGCCATACCCTCAAAACCGGTCACCCCTGCTTCAACGCAGCCTAAGTGGTTCAATCGTGACATCGCTTCGGCTATCCGAAATAGGAAAGTAGCGTAAAGGAGGGCGAAGGCCAATCGTTCCCACGAGAACACTGAAGCGTATGTCCGCCTGTGTAGGGAAGTGAAGGCGAAGGTTAGGCTAGCGAAACGTAACGAAGAACTACGGGTGGCAAGCCTCTGCAAGGGGAACCCTAAGGAATTCTTCAGTTATGTTAATAGTAGAAAGCCCATTAGAAGCATGATAGGACCGTTAAAGGACGGAAGCGGCGTTCTGCGGACCTCCGACGCGGACATCGCTAATGTGCTTAATGAGTACTTTGCGGGAGTGTTCACCGCTAACAAAGACCCTAAGATCCACTCTAAGGTTAGCCCGATAGAAAGGAAAGAGTAGGGGGTTAAGAGAAGAGAAGAGAAAAAGGGGTTAAGTAAGGAGGAACACCTATCACTCGTGGGTTAACATTCATTCAGGAAAAGAGAAAAAAGACTCACCATCATCATCCGCCGGCCACTGCCGACAAGTCAGAAAAATAGTCGGAGAGAATAGGAGAGGGGTGAAAGATGAAAAGAAGTGAAATAAGAACGCTTACAAACCATGCAAACACAGTCTTAACTCACAGTCATACCATGTAAACTACAAACATGCAAGAAAAGAGAGTTACAGACATACAAAGTAAAAAAAGTAGGTAAAGTTAAACAAAAAGTGGGTTAGTTTACGCTACGAGCTACATCTACGTTCGTGTTAGTCTATTTTTTTTTTTTTTTTTTTAATAATTTTATTGCTGGCATTACACGCTGGCATGTCACAAGCTGGCATTTATCGTCAACAGACTCATCCCCGAGCACCAATACCAGAGCTCCTGTTGCTAACTTTGTTTTTTATTTTAAACAACGTTAATATTTTTAAAATGTCTGTCAAGACGGTTCTTAAACATATTAACGCTGGTAGAATGAACGATTGACGCGGGAAGATTATTCCATTTATCAATTACTTTAAACGTAAAGAAGTTTTTAGCGATATTAGTAATGAAACGTCTGCCACGCAACTTAAATCCGTTATTACGAGTATTTTTATTATCGAAAGTGAACAATTTGTCAAAATTTACGTTATCGATGTTATTAACGATTTTGAAAACTTCAATAAGCTCCCCCCTTAATCTCCTAGTTTCGAGTGAATACAGGTCTAACTCTTTAATCCTATCTTCATAAAGCTTGTTGCGCAATGACGGAATTAGTTTCGTGGCACGACGTTGAACCCTTTCTAACCTATCAATATCCTCACGCAAGTACGGGCACCAAAACTGAACTGCATATTCTAAATGAGGCCTGACTAGGGACATGTAAAGGGGCAATATAATATCCTTCGATTTAAATTCGAAATTACGCGCTATGAAGCCTAACATCCTATTAGCTTTTGCGCAAGACTCCAGGCACTGGTTCCTAACCTTTAAATCCTTAGATACGCGTACGCCTAAATCTACTTCCTCGTCAACGCTCGCTAACTCCCTATCATCCATCGTGTACATGTAATTATTGTTGCGAGAACCTATATGCAAAACTTTACATTTGTCTACGTTAAATTGCATCTGCCACTTATCTGTCCACTCTATAATCCTATTTACATCGTCTTGGATCCTATTTCTATCGTCCTCGTTAACAACCTTACCGCCTATTTTAGTATCGTCCGCGAATTTTGACACGTTACTAGTCAAACCTACATCTAGGTCGTTAATGTAAATTACGAAAAGCAATGGGCCTAACACTGAACCCTGTGGGACACCGCTACCTACATCTAACCACCCCGATTCACTACCATTAACTACGACCCTCTGCCTCCTAGCACGAAGCCATTCTTCTAACCAGTTAGCTACCCTACCGCGTATACCGCGCGCTTTGACCTTCGCAGTTAGTCTCCTATGCGGAACTGTATCGAACGCCTTTTTAAAATCTAAATAAATAACGTCAGCTGCTCTATGCCTATCGTATTCGCGCACTATTTCGTTATAAAATTCTAACAAATTAGTTAAACAAGATCTATGGCGTCGAAACCCATGCTGCCTACTATTAATCAAATCTCTACTTTCTAAGTGATCGATGATACGATCCCTAACTACGGATTCCAAAAGTTTACCGACAATTGACGTTAAGCTAATGGGCCTATAATTGCTAGCTACTGCGCGGTCGCCTTTTTTAAAAATAGGCGTGACGTTAGCTAATTTGAAGTCTTCAGGAATAATCCCCGTTTCGAGTGACTGATTAAAAATCTTCGTCAAGGGGCCTACGATAACTTCTTTCAAATCTTTCAAATGTCTGGGATAAAAAGCGTCAGGGCCTGGAGCCTTGCTAACTTTTAGCCTATCGATATAATGCGCAATCTCAGCCTCGTAAACAGTTATTTCATCCAAAATAGTCTCGCTACTAAATGGAACGATATCGTCCATGTCGGGGACATTATTTACGTCTTCTACGGTAAAAACTGTCGCAGAAAAGTTATTGGAAATACCCGCCATCGCCTGAGCGTCAGAAGCCAAAGCGCCATTAACATCCACTAGAGGGCCTATGTTATCTTTTACCGGCTTACGATTATTTACGTATTCAAAAAACTTTTTGGGATTATGTTTACTATCCGCAGCTATAAGTATCTCTAAATTACGCTTGGCATTCCTAACTGATCTTTTAACCTGACGCCTAAGCTCGATATATCTATTAAAGTTAGCTGCCGTGCCATTGCGCTTACTAAGTCTATACACTCTATTACGCTCGTTTATGAACTCTCCTATTTCCCTAGTCCACCACTTCGGCCTACCCCGATTTCAAGTGCGCTTAAGCCTACGAGGAATAAACTCCCTTTCAATATTCCTAAAACTTTCTTTAAACGCTACCCAATGCAAATTTATGTCATTGCCCATAAATAAGTTATCCCAGTCCACTACTCTCATCCTATCCGCAAAACTATCAAAATTAGCCCTACGAAAATCAGGGACTTCTATTACGTTACTATCCTGAGTGTTTTTTATCGCTAACTTAAACCTAAGAATTTGATGATCACTACATCCTAAACTCTCGCCTACTTCTAAACCTTCGACTATATTCTCGCCGTTCGTCATCACCACATCTAAAATATTGTCACCGCGCGTTGGTTCGGTAACTATCTGTCGTAAAAAGTTATCGTCCATAAACTGAACCAATCTCAAACCCTCCTCATTACCAGTAAAATTCTCGTAATTAACATTGGGGCAGTTAAAGTCTCCGACAATTATACTATTCCGATTGTCAATAAAATTACCAAGAAGTGAGTAAAATCTAGTATCTGTATCGAGGGGTTGAACGGGAGGTCTATAAACAACAACAAAATTAAAACTAATATTACGCGCCCTAACTTCAACACATATCGCATTAATTGCTGCCGGAAAATCTAACTTAACCTCGATAACCCTAAGGGAATTGCGAATGTACAGCAAAACGCCTCCACCAAACCTATGTAACCTATCATTAGTAAAGAGTTTAAAACCCGGTATATCAAGTTCCCCCAACAAGTCCCGAGTCACGGTATTTAACCAAGTTTCAGTGAAGCAACTATATCATAGTTGCCGGAATAAATTATCGCCTTAAATTCCTTTAATTTATTTCTAATACTACGCGCGTTACAATAAAAGACGTTTAAGTTATTTTTTACCACGGGCCCGCGTTTTAAACTATTTATCACGTCGGGCCCGCGTTCCCCGGACCCACAACGTTTAAAGAAGGCTTCGACCTATACAGCTTTCGCACGTTTTCATCTATTAACCTACCTAGCCTAGCATTACCTATTTCATTAAAATGCACCCCCATCTTTTATAAAAAGGCTAGGATCACTGAATTCGGACCACAGCTTTACGAAGGGTACATTTTCCTCAGCACAAATCTCTTCTAATTTGTTATTCAAAAATATTGTTTTTGGCGTAATTCTAAGACCCAACCCGTGCCTAGGGGTAATACCTAGAACTAAAGACCTATCTGACCTCGCCTTCAGGGACCTAATTAACCCATATATCTCTCCAAAAGGTCAGGCATTCTCGTATCGGGCCTATACGAGTCGTTGCCTCCTACCATCGTCACCAACATTGAGTGACGGGAGGCAACGTCAATCCTATCCACTTCGTCTCTAACTCTGTCAACCCTGGCCCCTGGGAGACAGACCCTCCTCCTCTTGGTTGGATGCCGTTCAGCGAACTCTTTGTCCATATGGCGCACTAAAGAGTCCCCGATTAAAATAGTTTCCCCCTCATTCACGTCCCTTTCCAAATGGGCGAAAGGGTTCGAAACCTCGATAGGGGGGGATTCCTATCACCTAACGTACGCGGCCTAGCTCCACCCTTAACCTCTCTAAATCCCTCGCTATCTACTACTCTCGGACTAACCTTAACCCCTTCCTCAACTCTATCTAACCTTCCCGACAAGCTACCTAAACTAGAACATAGGTTACGCACCTCACCCTTCAAATTACTAACTTCTTCAACGTTAGTATTGGTTCGGCTTCCGTCAACCGTAGCCCTACCCCTGCCCTCATTAAGCGTTGCAAGTCTTTCCGCTACCTCACCTACACTGCGTTTTATGTCAACTAATTCCTCCATGAACTCGCAAAAGAAACAAACTGATCTATCGGTAATCGCCATAGGACCGCCGTTATAATCCTTAAATTCCGAATACCACCGGTTTACCCTACACCTAACACACGACGCTTTCTGCGACGGCATCGCGCAGTTAAAAATTAGTTTAAACCGTCACAGGTATAAGTTAAATTAAGCCGGCACGCTATGAAAACTTCTAAATCGCTAAAAAACACTAATATTCAATTACTTAACTATAACAACATGAATTTAAACGCAAGTATATAAAATTCAAAACTATCCAAAAGCAAAATTCTCAGCAATATACAAAAGTAGATGCAATATCAGAGAGCTCAGGAAATGTGTCCGTTCAGTACAGAGTCTGGGTGACGAATCCTAGTCTGGCTGACGAATCCTTAAGTCTGGCTGACGAATCCATATTCATCATATTCATCGTTATCGTGACCGTGAAGGGATACAGCTTGACCGTTCCCAAAGTGTGAAGAACCCGGGCAAGCGCTTTAGTGCAAAGTTGTGTATAATTAGTCTTTGGGGAAAATTTGCACAGAATAGAGGCAAGGGTAACATTCATCTAGCCCAAAGTTATAACGAAGTGTAGGATTATACCAATGCTCCCGATAAAGAGGTCATGGAGATCGTGAATGTAGGTAATACGTACATAATAAAGTACAATATTACCGAATTGGCCACAAACACATCGAGTGTTATAAACATACCTGTAGCCAGCTCCACAACCGGATACGCTTGCATCAAGCTTTGGGGTCTATTGCATTCTCTTGGGCGGAGGGTTCTGTACGCCGACACAGATAGTATGATAGTTACAACGAGGGAGGGTGAATACATGCCGCTTATTGGGGAATTCCTCGGAGAGTTGACTGATGAGAGATGAAGGATGAGTATGGTGACATCGCATACGCCGACTCTTTTTTCTCAACAGGTCCAAAAACTTATGGGTACGGGGGAGAGTGGGGGACGAGATGAAATATATCGTGAAGGCAAAGGGCATCACGCTTAACTAGGCGAACCGACGAATCGTTAACTTTGATTCGTTGAAGGAGCTAGTGTGCTTGGAAGATGAGGACGACCAATTGCCCATAGTGACTGTAGGGACCCACAATTTTCGGGCCCAGAAGCTGGGGTGTGTGAAGGAACTTCGGGGTACGAAAGTGTGACGTAACACCTCTAGAAAACGTTACCATGTGCCTGGTACCTATGATACCGTACCCTTTGGCTACCATAATCCTTGATTGTTATATATAATATATATATATATATATATATATATGTGTGTGTGTTGTGTGTGTGTGGTGTGTGTGTGTGTGTCTATTTATTTGTTAACGATATGTTTATTTTTTATTACACATATCTGAATATATATACCTTGAATAATTCGATGATATGTTTATTAAATAAATCTTGTTTCAATTAGCGTTTCATTTTTTCCTTTGTGTGTGTGTGTGTGTGATTGTGCGTATGTACAGGAAAAGTCCTAAGCTCCGCCCTGTTTCATAGAACATAGGTCACGTGATTCCTGTTAATACCTGGTCATATCTCTACCCCTGCGTGCTCAGTTGACCACTGCAAGCTGGATCTCAAACGTGTATTTGAAGAAATCTCCCGTAGACGAAAAATAGTGATGGCAACCTTTCGCATTGCGTGCTCGACTTTTATGAAGTGGTATTCGGTAAAGTCTGAAGATGTGGGGGATACTGAAAACTCCATTGCCCTCCCTCCTTTGAGACTTTTACGGCTACATTGAACTGTGTGAAGCTTGAGGAAAAAGAGGTTCAAATACTCTATGGCTATTCTGGCGAGAGCAATGCAGGATTTCGTGGCAAAAAAGATGTAATGGACTATGTTGTAGGACTAAACTGCATAAAAGCTTACATATACCGTGAAGTGACAGAAACAACACGTACAGAAGAGAAGCAACGGGTATGGGTAGTGAGTCTTGTTGATGAGTGGTTTGACAGGCGGTATTATGTCATGCTGCATCATACCGAGTATTAGTACCCTGTGGCTGAGAATGTAAATCTTGTTATAATGGACAATCTCAAATATTTTTACCACTACATTAATATATATCATGACGAGGTTTGCAGTGAGGTTGTGGCTAAAGGCCTGCGTGAGTTTTTAATAGAATTTAGAGACGAGTATCGCTTGCTAGGTAAAAAGGATAAATATGGGCACATCTTTCTCAAATAGTTTGCCGGAGTTTGACTAAAATGTGTTTAGTTCGTGAAAATCACCCCGAACGAAAATGTCTAGTGCGTATTCTGGAGAGTGGGAGTGATAAAACATTAAAGCCGTTATTACTTCGTGTGTCGCAGATGGAAAAATTCTCTAAACGATTGCCCAGTATAATGGGGAACAAGTATTCACATGACTCTTTCACGAACCTTGCCTACTTTTTTGCTTTTTTGAGGGGGAGAACCCTGGGGGAGTGTGGGAGGGGGGATCTTGCAACAAGAGGGAGGAGGAACATTGCAACAAGGGGAGGAGGGTTGGCACAGGGGAGGAGGGGGGTTAGCGCCTTGCAACAAGGCGGAGGGGGTGGGGGTTGGCATCTTGCAACATTTGATCAACATTGCAATTGCACTCTCCCATTTTGCTACCATACTACTGAGGGACAGCAATGAGTTTCTATTGCATTGGTTCCCAATTAATTAATTAATGTCTGACCACTTATTAATTATTGTCATTCATTTGTCTATTGTCTACTTATGCCCTGTCAACCTATCAATCCATGTCTACATGCTTGCCCTTACATTATAACATGTGATTACGTTCATATGTATAACTGTTGCACTGTTCGACCAAGTCTTCTCAAGGCGTTGACCCTTGTTCTCTCACAAGATTCTCATTGCTGCTGATGCAAATATCCAAATTCAGTCTATGAGCGCCAACGCTATTTTACAATATTTTATTTGCAAAACTAGAAGACAGGAAGGTTCCCATGTACATATTAAATTTATTGAAATTTTGGTATTCCCACCAATCTTTCACTGTTAAGTGGGGCAATGCACTCTCCGAGTGTTTTGGCTCCTCTTGCGGGGTGAGACAAGGCTCCTTGCTCTCCCCTATGCTGCTTAAGGTGTATATTGACGGATTAATTGCTTCACTTAATGAGGCAACAGTGGGATGTTGTATAGATAACACAAGGATAAATAACTTAGTTTATGCCGATGATTTGGTGTTAATAAGTCCCTCTGTTAAAGGTCTGGATCGTCTACTAAATGTCTGCGAAGTGTATTCGCAGAAACATGATATTCTACAAAAACTAAGGTTATGCAATTTCATCCTAAAAGCTGTAATCAGCCAGCTGATATAAGGTTTAAAATGAATGGTGAAGTAATTGAGGAAGTACAAGAGTTTAAGTATTTGGGTCAAACTATTACCAGCTCCTTGAGTGATGACTCGGATATAAGAAAACAATCTCGAAGCCTGTGTGCTAAAGCGAATATGACCATAAGGAACTTTCGTTTCTGTACAAGTGAAGTTAAAGACACACTCTTTCGTACTTTCTGCAGTAATATATACGGTCAGCAACTGTGGGTGAATTATAAAAAAGGTTCTGGCAGAACCCTAAATTTGCTGTACAACAGGTCTTTTAGACTCTTACATAAATTACCCCTGAGATGCTCAGCTTCGCAAATGTTTGCTACCCGCAATGTCCCGAGCTTCCCGGAGGTAAGAAGACGTGCTCAACACAGTATAATGCAAAGAATTAAAAAATCAACCAACCCGATCATCCAAGCTATCCATGAGTCCTGCCATTTATCCTCTAAGCTATGGACTTCTTGGTACGAAAATGTCTGTCTGTAGCTCCACTTAACTTCGACAGTGCAGTATTATTTCTAATCAATTGTATATATTTCTATCCTTTGTATATGAACTGTCATTGTATTAATAATATTTGTCATATGGACTATAGTCTGCCAATAAACCTTTTCATTTTCCTTTTCCTTTTCATTTTCATTTCATTTCATTTACCTATATCAGCTCGCCAACTAAACGCATTCGTATTTCATTGGAATGTCCACAAAAGCTCTCTCTTGCTTCTGTTAGAAATTCATAATATTAAGATATTATGTTATATATATATAACACATTGTTATCATGCTATGTCACTGGTTCGTTATTGTTTACGTCACATAATTTTCCATGTTCTCATTAATTGTACTGATTACACTAGGCAACAAAGATTTTGTTACAGAAGACCAAATAGGTGCTTCTAGCTAATTTCGGTATGCTGATTTCAAATCTATAATTAGATTTTTTCTATCACGTCTAGATTTTGTGTAAAATGCAAATCACTTTTAGTAAAATTTTCTACCACATCCAGATTTTGGTTTTAATCGGCTTAATGCCAGTAATATGAAACTTGCTTTTCAAGGTTAAAGCAATTTTTTTTGCCAACTATATACAAATTCGAACAATTTTGATAAATAAAATTTATCCCGAGTTGGCAACACTGAGTCAAGAGCATAGTAACGGGCAACGGCCCAACGATCAGTCGCTACGTGACAGTCAAGCAGAACGGTTGTTGAAGCTCTCTGCTGATGAGCAAGTGACAGGTTGTGGTGACTTGTGTGTTTTTATAGCATTTGTTTTGTACTACGGTGTGTATTTCTTTTTATTTTGCACATCGTAATAATTACTTTCTACGTTTTTTCAGATATTGTATGGTAATTCAAAATGGCATCAAATAGACGTGCTTGTGTAAATCACCCAGACAACTTCTGCTTTGTCTGTGGACAATATACACCTAAGCCACAACGTAGAAACATAACAACAAAGATTAAACTTGCCTACAAGTGTTATTTTGACTGTAAGTTAGGAGACCAACAGAGGGACTGGGCACCGCATATTTGCTGTGCACAGTGCAATGCAATGTTAATAGCTTGGATGAATGGTAAAAGAAAAGCTATGCCGTTCTCAGTCCCCATGGTTTGGCGTGAGCCGAAAAATCACTTCAATGATTGTTATTTTTGTTTGACAAAGATTGCTGGTTTCACAAAGAAAAACAAATCAAAGATCACGTACCCAAACTGCGAATCAGCAATGAAACCAGTACCACATGATGAAACAAATCCACCACCAGTTCCACCAGCAACGATAACAGACAGCAGTTTCATCTGAAGATTCTGCTAGTGATATAGAAACAGGGAAAGATGGCATATATGTTCCAGATGCAAATATTTCCCCACATTTGTTAAGTCAAGCGGAGTTAAATGACTTAGTGCGCGATTTGGAATTACCAAAAGAAAAGGCAGAGTTGCTTGGTTCAAGAGTTCAAGAATTTAATCTTCTCCAACCAAACACCAAAGTTTCCCATTTCCGCCATCGCCATTTGCAGTTTTCATCATTTTACTTACAGGAAGAAAACGTTTGTTTCTGCCACGATATCAGTGGTCTGATGCAAGGGATTGGCTGTCGCTATGATCCAAAAGAATGGAGACTGTTCATTGACTCTAGTAAAGCTAGCCTTAAAGCTGTATTACTGCACAACGGCAATGAAAAACCTTCAATACCTGTAGCACATGCCACTGGCCTTAATGAGACTTATGAATCGATGAAACTGCTGCTAAGACTCATCAAATATAAGGACCACACATGGAATATTTGTGGCGACCTTAAAGTTGTATCATTACTTCTTGGGTTACAGTTGGGCTACACAAAGCATATGTGCTTTTTGTGTCTATGGAACAGCAGAGATGACAAGAACCACTACAAAAAACATGATTGGCCATCTAGAACTGAACATGTTGTTGGTAAATACAATGTGAAACACCCAGCACTTATTGACCCTCAGAAAGTACATCTTCCACCACTTCACATTAAACTTGGCCTTATGAAAAATTTCGTGAAGGGTATGGATCATCAAGGTAGTGGTTTCCAATATTTAAAGGATAAATTCAAAGGAATATTGACAGATGCTAAGCTAGAAGCTGGAGTTTTCACTGGACCACAGATCCGCAGTGTCATCCACGACTCATCGTTTCCATCTAACCTAAATGAGAATGAACTAGGAGCATGGACATCTTTCGTTGAAGTTGTCAAAAATTTTCTTGGAAACCACAAAGCTGAAAACCACCGTAAACTCGTAGAAAACATGCTTAAATCTTATGAAATAATGGGATGCAGAATGTCTTTGAAAATTCATTTTTACATTCTCATCTTGACTTCTTCCCGGCCAACCTTGGGGCTGTAAGTGACGAGCATGGTGAGCGCTTCCACCAACAGATCTCAGTTATGGAAAACAGATACCAAGGTAATTTCAACCCAAATAGATGGGAGATTATTGTTGGTTCCTGCAGAAGGAGAGCTCGTCATCCTACAAGCGACAAAGGAAGAGGACACACCAAAGTTTCACTTAAGAACAGGAATTTGCCTTTCAGTAGTAACAAAATACTAACGCGCTTTGGGTGGATGGTTGGGCGCAGGGGTGGTAACTCCGCCAGCGGAATTCCGCTGTCTGTCTTAAGCCAGAATAAAGGAGGAAAGACATCCCTGTTCACTAATTATTTAAGTATGCTTAACATAAAACGTGGCACGGAAAAGTAGCTTAGACGGCTTTCGTAATAGAAGCGGGTGAGAAAAAAAATGAAAAATAGGGGTTTTCGGTTAACACAAATCTGGACGTGATAGAGAAATTTTGATATCAGATCTGAAATCAGCATCAGCGCTTTAGTAGGAATCAGTAGTTCACGTGTCTGTAACAAAAAAAAAGTTGAAATTTGTTGCCTAGTGTTATTCCTACCTGACTGTCATTCGAATTCTGTTACTTATGCGTTACGTTATCATAATTGTCTGCGTAATTCCAATGGAAAGTGCATCGTATCCTTCCTCCGCTTACCTCATCACTGGCTACTTAGGCTTTTGAACTAGCCATTTTCTAACAATATTTGACGTAATTTGGTCTTATAATAATTATAGTAATTATAATTAACTATAAATATACAATATAACATTGTTATTAATTCCTTTTAAATTAAAGATTAACGAATAACTCTCCTGTATTACATAAATCGTATAAATTGTGAAGATTACTTAAGTATCAGATATGTCATTAATAATTTGATAAATTTGTAATTAACTGTAACTGACTAACTGACTGTAATTAAGTGAAACTGCAATTAGTTGTAATAACTTAATGTGGATTAATTGGTAATTATGATCGTAATTATCCCCTCTACTACCAACGGGGGTAATGAAGTTACAGCACGCCCACTTTTTTTGATATATTTCTATATATATTTTATGTGTATAATTTACATTTCAGGTATTTGTTACTTAGTCTTACAGTGAAGGAAAAGCAGAGAAACCAGGAAAGAATGTTACAAGCGCAGATAAAGAATAGACGAAAACCTAGATAGGAAGATAAGTGATCAGTATGTGGGGGATAGAAATTTTTTTTTGAAAAGAAATAAGAAAGTACAAAGGTCAGCCTTGTGGAATGACTGGTAATATGAAGGATGGGGGAATGGCAAATTGTTTGTGTAAGATAAGTGAATGCACGAAAGATTTAATGAGTATTTAGTGAGATAGATATGAGGGGTTGTCACTGATCGTTACTCTTGTTGTACTCGAGGTAGCTGATACTTTATAATTCTCAGCCGACCACTTTTCGGCCAACATAAAGTTTTTCAACATCTCATCAACACTCAAATAGATAATATTACAGATTCTATACATTTATAATTTGTCTCGAGCACATAATTAATTGGATCACTGCTACATTTAAACACACACTGATTTGGAAAAAGTTACTTTCTCTAATGAGTGTCATGATCAAGTCATTGCTACCATACGCGCTACACGCGGTAATAAATATCTTGAGGCCAACATTCAAACAAGCAACAAACGAGTTAATGTGAGGGTGTAAGGACAGTTGTCTGTAGTTGAAATTGGTGATGTTACAAAGACTGACGGATGATTGACAGAAGAGCAGTATGTAGATATATTAGGTGATGGCCTGCTACGAAATGTTAGGACCTATTTTATTCCACAAGGAGAATCATTTTATTTAATACATGATAATAGTCACATGCATACATCTCTCGTGGTGTGTCAATGTACTGACAACAGCGATGACATAACAATTGACTTAAACCCAATTGAAAATGTCTGGGGTACAATAGTACAGGAATATGGGAATAAAGTACTGCGAAATGAGATTAATTATACACAGGCCTGTGATGTTTTTGTTGTCCGAAATATTTTATCACTTATATAGTAATTTTTGCACGCTGATTCCGAAAATAATATTCATTTTTCGCCATCACATACAGATTTTTCACAAAATGTCATATTTCATATGACATATGTAAGTAATTTTCATTAAAACAGACTCAATTAAATTTTGATTAAAAAATACTGCCTATAAATGCTTCCAGATCAGAAGCGACGTCATAGCGTCTTCTGGAACATTCGAGAAACGCACCGCTAGTATATAAGTGATTGACAAGCCACGAGATGAGTCAGTCTGTCTAGTGCGTGCGAGGTTATAGTTCTTTATTATTCAAAGGTGCACGGTGACTATATTTCTCTTTTGAAATTTGTTTATTTGTCGCTATGGCAACCAGAGGGTGTGTAAATAGCCCAAACATTTTCTGTTATATTTGTGGAAAATTTACTGTGAAAAAACAAAGGCGAGATATTATAGACTTCGTCAAGAAAGCATACTACGTGTACTTCGGAATGAAACTTGGGATCAAGACAAATCATGAGCTCCACATAAAGGACCCAAATTACCAAAACATTGTGAACAACATGCTAAATAAGTTCAAAGAGTTGGGTTGTAATATGAGTTTACAATTACATTTCTTACATTCACACTTGGATTACTTCCCTGAGAATCTCGGGCACTCAGCTAAGAAGAAGGAGAACGGTTTCACCAAGACATCAAAGAAATGGAGAAGAGATATCAGGGAAGGTGGGACATCAGCATGATGGTTGATTACTGCTAGATGTTGAAACGGGATACTCCAGAATTATTACATAAAAGAAAAGGAACAGCGCATACATTCGAAATTAAAATTTTAGGCATAGATCTCACAAGAAAACTCAGGACAAATAAAGATGACTATGTAATTGACGTTAATAGCCTTCTTTCCCTTTAAAGTTGTTTGCATTTGTAATTAGTATAACAAAGTGAAATAGGTACCTAATGTAAATTGAAATAAATAATATTTATGTATGTTGTTGTTTTTCCCTTCCAGTTTGCAGAAAATCCCTACGTGATAGAAAAAATGGACACCTTATTCGAAATCAACGTAGTTGTATTATATAAAATTGTTGTTGTATTATAGTTGTATAGTATATTATAGTTGTATATTGTATCGTATAGTATATTGTATAGTATATTGCATAGTATATTATAGTTGTATTATAGTTGTATAGTTGTATTATTGTTGTTGTATTATACTGTAGTTGTATTATAGAAAACAACTCTTACAAAGTTCTCATTTGCAGGCCTGTGAATTATCAGTATATGGGAGAATCTGCGAAGAACTCAAATATTTTGAAAGTTTCGTTGCATCTATGTGCAGGACTGCAGGTGTCTCAGCGATATCATAGAAGCAGATAAGGAATATAAAAAATATTAACCATTACATGGCACTTCCTTTGTTTCAATCTATTCCTTATGAACTCATTCTGAACGACCTGTATGTGTAGACCATCTTTCAGGAATTGTAAGAGGTTGAATGGTAGACTAATGTATTTGGTTCTGAATCTTGGTTCAGTTGTAGGTCCCTCCTATCATCCGACCTTTGACGTTGCAACGAATAAAACATAATAACCAACATACATTATTTTGGCTTAATATTTTGCTGTGCGTGTGTAATTTAAAATTTTCTGACAATAATATTAAGATGATATTACAATAAACTGAAGAGAGTGTTTGAAAAAAAATGGTATATTTTAGATAATACAGCAGTGAAGAAAAGGTGAGGGAACAAGGTTCCTTTCGATACTTTTCTTGTAGAAGTAATTCACACAATTTGCTTCTGAAACGTCTGCAATAGAAATATTAACCATCGATGCTGAAATTATTCTATTTCTACAAATTCGTTATATGCACGTAAATATTCGTGTTTTATTATAATTTAATTTGTCCTAACTTTATACATTAAATTATAGGTATTTATGTTACAGCTAAAGTACTTGATAATACTGAATTCTAGATTTAAGGTTGGTACCGTTGCTTTAAAGCCAAAAAAAAAGGGAAAAACAGTTATTTTCTTTTTCAGTTGCCATGGGAACTGAGCACATTGTAAAAGCGGTAAAGAAATGGGATCTATATATTTTATAATGTTTGGTGGGGGGGGGGGACAAAACCTTGGCTAAGGTTGACAATAGTGGGCAATTTTTTTGTTTTATTATAAAAGAACAAATTGCTTATTAGACTTTTAATAGAGCATACAACCACATGTAAGTGATTTTTGTAGGTTAGGTTAAGGCAATTACCTTAGAATTTTTGCTTTCCCATACTAAATATGGGACTAGTGCGTCTAGCGTATGGTTATCAGATATTTAGATATTTGAGCTCTTAATTATAGTAATCGAAATCGATATTGGGCTCCAAATAAATTGCCCAACAGAACACAACCACTTGCAAGTGGTTTGTATAGGTTAGGTAGGTTAGGTTAGGTTAGATTTATTTGGAACTCAGTATGTATTTCGGCTAATATGATTAATCGCTCAGATATCTATCTATCTATCTATATATATATATATATATATATACCTTACCTTACAACCTTACAAAGGTTCCACGTGATGATTTCTCATTTCGCGAAGGTCAAGCGTGTCGCCCCTCCTCTCGAGTTGGCCTGGTGAAGTAGTGAGTTGGATTCTTGCGCTCTCCACCTCACATAGCCAGGTACGCCCGGCTCATCGGGGATTGTTCTGAGCCAGGCGTCAAGTCTTCTTTTGAAGATTTCCACTGCAACTCCCTTCGTGTTTCTTAGGTCTTTGGGCAGCTGATTAAATAGTTTTGGTCCTCTCACTACAAAACTATTTTCTTTCAGGGTTAAGGATGTTCCCTGTCTCGCCTTCAATTTGGGAATACGACACAGTCTACCGTTTCTACCTTCCACCGTTGTTTGGGGAGTTATGGGATTCAGAGTAAGATTAGGGACTAGTTTCTCCATTATTTTCCAAGTGTAAATAATGGTGTATCTCTCTCTTCTCCTTTCCAGTGAATATAGGTTTAGTTCTCGTAACCTTTCCCAGTAATTTAGTTCTTTGCACCCATTGATCTTGGCTGTGAAACTTCTTTGAATCCCCTCCAGCTGTCTAATGTCTTCTTTTTTATATGGGGATGTTAGGACCGAGCAGTATTCCAGTTTGGGTATTATCAGGGTTTTCAGTAGGGGGATCATTACATTCCTATCCCTTCGTTTAAAAGTTCTCAATATATATATATAGGCGCCTCGGTGGTGTAGTGGTTAGCGTCGCTGACTACGAATCTATCGGCTCCAGGATCGAGACCCGGTGACGGCAGCGCGCAGCAAAACCCAGCTGTTCATCCTTCCACACAATAAAGAAAGTGGTTGGTAGATAAATGGGTACTCTGGGTGGCCTAGTGGTTAAGACGCTGGACTGCTGGTGGGGCGTGGTTCGGATTCCACGTTAAACTGTAGGTCGAAGGTGGAGTGAAAAGCTTGACCTTCGTCAGAATGAACAATTCGGGTGGAAGCTAACCAAAGGTGTATATATATAAAATAATAATAATAATAATGTGTCTATACGCCATGCGTAGTAGTCTCATGTTTAACTATAATTCATAGATTTATTTATAATTCCTATTTACCAAAACCACTTGCTCTTCATTCAGGCTATTTGGAATTTATTGATCATTTTTTCTTAAATAAAACAAAAAATTGTACCAAAACCCTTTGTCACCGAATATTAACCTTGGTTAACCTTAGTTTTACTTTCGAATTGTTCATTCTAACGAAGGTCAAACTTGTCACTTCACATTAGACCTGCAGTTTAACGTGGAATCCGAACCACACCCCACCAGCAGCCCAGCGTTTTAACCACTAAGTTATTCAGTACCCATTTATCTACCAACCAATTTATCTACCAACCAATGACATGCCAAGCGAGATTGGAATCGAAAAATCTGCTCGATGGAAAAAGGAGCGCGTCGCTCAGAAGTCAGTTAGAGAGTCGAATCAAGAGCAGGCGGAGAGAGAGCAGACCTGAGGGAAAGTATGGAGTGACGCTGTGTTCCAAAGCCCCAACTGGAGTAAAATATCCTCCATTTTAGGAATCCTGAAATGAGCGATAAAAAGGGTGGGGAATCTCGTCAAACGGTTTAGAATTCGCAAAACCCAGACAAAAATTCATTAAATTTTTTTTCATGTACATTTTTTTTTTTTAAGAAAATAAAGTATTATTTCGCAAACCGTCAAGTTAGCGGAAAAACAAAAAAAAAAAAACATGCCCAACAAAGAAAAAAAATTAAAAGAATTTTTGTCTGGGTTTTGCGAATTCTAAACCGTTTGACGAGATTCCCCACCCTTTTTATCGCTCATTTCAGGATTCCTAAAATGGAGGGTTTTTACTCCAGTTGGGGCTTTGGAACACAGCGTCACTCCATACTTTCCCTCAGGTCTGCTCTCTCTCCGCCTGCTCTTGATTCGACTCTCTAACTGACTTCTGAGCGAAGCGCTCCTTTTTCCATCGAGTAGATTTTTCGGTTCTTACTTGTGCTTCGACCTAAAACTCAAAAGACAGGAATTAATACATGATTTCGATAATTCTCATAATTCCCTAATTCTTTTAAAGTATTTAACTAACTTTATTGACCTATTTGATAATCTTAAATCACTTAATATAGAGATTTGAAAACTCTTTTCTCTTTGAGGACCTGATTGGGCAAGGTTGGAGGTGGGTATCATGCGATGGACGCGGCGGTGCCTGATTGGCAGACTTCTCTTACGACCACGAACATAACTAGACCTTTTATTCTAGCTTCGTAGTAAAAGTCACGTAGGCGTTTCCAAATTCAGCATAAGCCTAGCTCTTACCTTCTACGATCCGTTCATTAACCTACTTATATTTACACATTATGAATTGTAATTTTATATTCATTACTAAATCCCAATTTTACAATCCGAACAGTAGTCAGCGACGCTAACCACCACCACCAAGGCGCATATATAGAGGGTGTCCCAAAAAAACTATATACTCTTTATAGCATCATATATTTTATAATTTTAAAAAAATCAAACAATATATTGTTATAGCAATTGCCAATGATAGGTAAATTAGTAATCTAAGTGATCAAAATGTTATAGCGAGTTGTTTGCATATAAAATTTAATTAACTACGCCAAGTGCTCAGAATGTTCTCCGGCGGCATGAATGCACTTTTGAATGCGTCGACTAAGCCTGGCCTTGTTTTATCAAAGGCCTTGTAATGGCGAAGCCTATGGACCGAACGTAGTCTAGTCACTCACTAGCTTGCTTCGGACTTAGCCTACGTACTCATTCCACGATACAAACTTTACAGCATTCAACTTTATTCAGTTCAGCAAAAGAACCCATGTTGCGTAAACGTTTGACACTGGAACAATGAAAAAGTGTTCTGAAATGGTATTGGAAATTTGAGAATGTGTCCGAAGTCCAGCGGCAATGAATCCAGGAATTTGGTACAAAGCCACCGACACGTCTCGCCATTACAAGCATCCGTGACAAGTTTGAGGCAGAGGGATCTGCTCAAGATATGCACAAGCGAAGATCTGGACGATGCAAAAATCAAGTGCGAGTGATGAAAACTCCGTTTTAGTGTTGCAAAAATTTAATCGATCACCACAGAAATCAGTTAGGCAATGCGCCCGTGAGACCGGAATCAGCAAATCAGGTGTTCACCGGATTTTAAAGTCGGAAAATGGAAAAGCTACATTCCAAGTCTGTTACACGCCATGACTGAAGATGACCCTGATCGCAGACTCGAATTTTGTGAATGGTTTCAGTCAATGGAAGCCGAAGACGTACAGTTTGCCAACAAAATCGTGTGGTCTGATGAAGCTACCTTCAAGCTGAATGGCACAGTAAATCGACACAACTGCAGGTACTGGTCACTTGATAATCCACACGTTTATGTGGATAAACATGTTAATTTACCAGGATTAACAGCATGGTGTGGTTTATCATCCAGGGGTTTGGTTGGACCATTTTTCTTTAATGGGACAGTTACCGGTGCTGCATATCTCGGCATGCTGCGGACAGAAATTATACCTGCAGTTCGGAAGTTGTTTGGAAACGACGACTTTTACTTTCAACAAGATGGAGCCCCCCCTCATTATCATTGTGATGTCAGAAGGTACCTCGATGAAACGTTGCCTAACCGTTGGATAGGACGAAGAAGAAGCGTTGAGTATCCTCCACGTTCACCGGACTTTACTCCACTTGATTTTTACTTGTGGGGCTACCTGAAGGATGCAGTTTATGGTACAAGACCTGCAAAACTCGAACACCTTAAGGATGCAATTAGGGAAAAGTGCGGGACCATCACAGCATCCACATTAGTCCATGTCTGCGAATCAGTTAGTCGACGCATTCAAAAGTGCATTCATGCCGCCGGAGAACATTTTGAGCACTTGGCGTAGTTAATTAAATTTTATATGCAAACAACTCGCTATAACCTTTTGATCACTTAGATTACTAATTTACCTTTCATTGGCAATTGCTATAACAATATTTGTTTTTTTTTAAATTATAAAATAAATGATGCTATAAAGAATATATAGCTTTTTTGGGACACCCTGTTTATATACATTTTAACTGCAAACAACACACAGTATAATTAATGTAAAGAACGACGCTTGTGTAGAAGAACGTTCCGCACAAGATGAGGAGGGAGAACGAACAAATGAAAAATGAGGTAACCACCCGGGAATCGAACCCGGGATCTTCCGATTGCCGGTCAGGTATGCTATCCACTACACCATGGGCCTCGATTCAGAAGTCGTAATTCTCCTACATACGAGCAGAAACCAATGCCCTGAGGGGGCACCCTCGCATGCCGTACATATATATATATACATTTTAACTGCAAACAACACACAGATTCCCGGGTGGTTACCTCATTTTTTATTTGTTCGTTCTCCCTCCTCATCTTGTGCGGAACGTTCTTCTACACAAGCGTCGTTCTTTACATATATATATATATATTCAGCGATCACATTAACTGAATAGAAAAATTTTTCCATTAAAAAAAAAAATTCACCTTTTATACAATTTTTTTAACAATTTCTTTTTGCATCACTTAAGCAGAGAAAACGCAGATGTGAAACTTGAAATAAAACTTGAGGTTCACGTCGTAATTTGAACCCATTTTCTTAATTAAGGAACGGAGTCCTTCCCGAAAGTCAAAAACTTGTCCTTATTCAAAGTTTAATAATTACTTTGAAATAATTATTCGAGTTAAGGGGCGTTCAGGTGAAATAGTAGAATAGATGAGAGAAGGAGAGAGAGAGAGAGAGAGAGAGAGAGAGAGAGAGAGACATAATGAGTTATTTTCACTGCTACCTTTGAAATCATATGTTGTCCTTTTTGCAATAATAATAATAATAATAATAATAATAATAATAAATGAATTTAAGGTCAACGTCTAATTTAATGTATTTTGAGAAATCTCCAAATTTCTAAACGAATTTCTCGTATATTGAGAAATTTTCTTCAAGACAATTCTTAAAAAAAAAAACGAAACTGTCGCCTTAAGATATTTATATATTTTAACGTTTCGCTTATATACTTCAGCCATCTTCACAAAATTAATTAAAAGCTTTTAAAAAGAACAAAGTGATGAAACTATTACATATGTAAAATTCAATATTACAAATTTTGTAGATTAACAAGATTTTTCCGAAAGTTCAATGTTCTTCCTAATTATACAGTACATGGATCCACACTTTGAATTTTATCAATTAAAAGTATGTAAGAAACATTCCATTTCGTCATGTTTTATATTTATTTCTGGCTCTTTTTCGTTAATCAGTGATTCCACCAGTCTTAAACTGAAAAACATTTGTTTTACACAATACTGAGTTCTTTGACATGGTGTTAGCCATTTTCTTTATGGTGTTTTTTCAAATGCACATAAATTTTGGTTGGTTTATGCTTGTGTGAGAAATTCTTTTACAAAATTTGGAGATTTCTTAAAAATACATTAAATAATAATAATAATAATAATAATATATAGACATTATTATTATTAGTAGTATTAGTATTTATTTATTTATTATTCTGTTTATACATATGTAATTTTGGAAAAAAGTTCGCAGAGAAGCCTAACTTTTCTAAAAAGCGTGAAAAATTACAAAACAATAATGATTTAGTTTCGTTTTTGAAACTTTATTACTGTCACCAAACACAATAAATATCCAAATAAAAACAGAATATTGCCAGAAAGCAAATTTTTCTTTTTTAGAATGTTATGTTTCTGATCAAACTTTTTACTGAAATTGTACATGGAACGAAAAAAAATGGAACACAATGATTTATTAAACATATTAAACATATATATCAGAGAAGTGCCATTTTCAAGCAAATCAAGCAGTGATCAGAGACAAGAATCCCATAACTGGTGTCTGAGAGGAACGTCAAAACGAAGCTGCAACTGTAATAGTTTCAGAAGCAATAAGGGATAAACTTCGCTTGAACACCCCGCAAAATATCGTTACTGAGGCTCATCTGTGGGAAGGTTACACAATGATGGTAATAAAAGACCAATTAAATTTAAATTTTATTACCTCCACTGGAAGTCTAAAATGGAAAGCGTTCTAATATAAATTAAACTTAGCATGTTCATAAACGAAGCGCCAAGTGATTACAGAAAAATATATACAGGGTGGGCCGAAAGTCTGGATCCATAGGAAAATATTTATTTTAATACATAAATTACAACAAATGGTAAATACTTAAAATGAATATCAACTTTAACTCGTAAATGCGTATCCGTGATACTGTACAGTGGTTCGTACTCCAGTATAAACAACAAATTATAACAAATGCTCAAATTGGCGGCCTCTGACATCGAGACGGGTCTGTATCGAAGGAGTGACATTTCAAAGGAGTGACATAACAAAGGAGTGACATAAATACCGTAACGAAGGAGTGACAGAATTGTTAAAATTAAGATTTTATTTCAAAAACTAGAAAACTAACCTAACCTAACCTAACCTAACAGTTGCAAGCCTCTCTTCCCTCTGGATTTGTTCTTTCTTCTTCTTTGTTGGTATTTTCGTGTCACTCCTTTGAATTTTTCTCCGATTTGTCACTCCTTTGTTATGTCACTCCTTCGTTATGTCACTCCTTTGAATAGGACCGATCGAGACACTTAGGGATGGAATTTATGATTTTTAATAATTCTTCGAATTGACGTTCTCGAGATGCGTGTTTCATTTGATAATCTTCTTGTTGACTTTACTGGACTATTCGTTAAAGTTTCACATACCATTGCAGAGGTATTTTCATCAGTTGCAGTTTTTGGACGACCAGAACGCCATCGATCATGTACACTTCCTGTTTCTTTGAAACGTTTAAACAACTTGCCAACAGTCGCATGTGTTACTGGATGCTTATCAGGATGATTTCTATTGAATTCGGTAGCAACTTCTCTGTGTGTAGCGCCCTGTCTTGCGTACATGAGCACAAGTTCTACCCGGTCTTCTGTTGTTAGATTCGAAGCCATTTCTGGGCTGAAATAAAAAAGTATTTGAGTATTTATCCTGGAGTACGAACTACTGTACAGTATCACGGATACGCACTTACGAGTTAAAGTTGATATTCATTTTAAGTATTTACCATTTGTTGTAATTTATGTATTAAAATAAATATTTTCCTATGGATCCAGACTTTCGGCCCACCCTGTATATCAAAGTGCTAAAACTTAATAAAGAAAACCTTAAAAGTCTCGTTACGTATAAGAGAGACGTGTTTTGCCTTCCACATACAACTGTAGATATAAAACATTTTAAATATTAAGTCGTATTGCTGTGATGGCATCTAGCTCCAGTAGGTACCTACATATATAATATTACTTCTTGATTTATTATTTCTCATTATTTGTAATTTTTTCATTACTTATCCTTACTTTCAATATTATTTCGCTAATGTATATTTTTCCTCTTAATTTTCAACTTCCTTTTTTTTTTCTAGATTATTATTATTGACTTCTATTTATATTTTATTGATTTTTATAATTTTCTCTACGACTAACATTTTGTGTACTCTTAAATCTGTGAATGAAATGTTCTGAAAATACAGTCAATAGATACTATATGTCACTAGATACCTTCTTAAACGAACGACACAACAATGGAAACATCATTTTTCAACTTCCATACTAAAAGCCCCCCAAATCACTTTGATGAATTGGCGGCCAACCTAAAACTGTTGCAGCATTATTTCACGTTCATTTTATTGACCAAGACTCAGTCAAATAGCAATAATAAGAGATTTTTTTAAAATGCCCGGTTATACGGGTTATACGGGTTATACGGGTTACTATATACGTAGAAACAATAACAGAAGCGGTGGAATAAGCATTTTAATAGATGCTATCTTTTTTATGGAGGAAGGAGGGCTAGGGGCAAATGCCCGCAAAAACGCGCCCCCATAGAGAAAGAAGATAGCCAAAATCAAAGTCCAGGGTTTCGAGATGCGTGTACACTGGGTTTGAAAGACTGAAGGTTATAGACAAGAGGAAGGATGGATTCAGGAAGATTGTTCCAGAGATGACAGGTTAAGTTGATAAAAAATTGAAAATACCGATTAGCCCTTGCGTTAGAGAATTGGTCAGAAAATTAATGAGAATGTGTTCAAAGTCAGGTACTGCGTTCTCTCCTTAAAGGAGGAGGCATGCAGTTAGGGAGTTCAGAAGAGCAGTGTCCGTTATAATAGCAACAGTAAAGAGAGAGTGAGGCAACATTGCGGCGAAGAGAGAGAGGAATTGGAGACAGCAAGAGGCGTGCAGTTGATAAGATAAAAAGCCTTTGATTCCACCCGGTCAAGTAGAGTTGTGTGGATGAATGCTGGTGAAGAAACTGCGGAACAAGTACAGCACACTTAACATCTTAGAAGTTGTTTTAGAAAGAAAGTATATTTAATATTTCCAGGAAAGATCACGACAAAAGGAAACGCCAAGAATATTAAGAGAAGAGGAAAGATTGAGTTGTGTATTTTTGAAGATAAGGGGATAGTCGTGTAGAAGATTGTGACGAGTAGATAGATGAAGGAAATGAATTTCTGAGGTATTGAAAACAACAAGGTTTTCTCTGCCCCAATCAGAGATAGTACAGTAGAAAGATCAGAGTTGACGTGCGAGACAGCCTTCTTACGCGAAGCATGGAGTGACTGTTGAGAGGGACGCTTTGTGAAGCGGTTGGAGAAGTGAAGAGTGGAATCATCAGCATGGGAGTGGATAGGACAGGAAGTTCGACTTAACAGAACATTGATGAATAAAAGGAAAAGATTGGGTGACAGGACAGAGCTCTGAGGAACACCACTATTAATAACTTTAGGCGAAGAACAGTGGTCATCTTCAACCGCAGCTATAGATTAGCCAGAAAAGAAATTAGAGATGAGGGCACAGATAGAAAGATAGAAACTGAAGGAGGGCAGTTTCGAAATTAAAGATTTGTGCAAGACTCTATCAGGAGCTTTTGATATGTCTAGCGCAACAGCAAAGGTTTCACCGAAATCTCGAAAGGAGGATAACCAAGAGTCAGAGAGATATGTAAGAAGATCGCCAGTAGAGCGGCCCTTGCGGAACGGATACTTACGATCTGAAAGAAGATTGTGAGAAGAGAGATTAACTCTTTCGCTCACGAATTATGACGTATGGTAAAAAGAAAATTTGCCTTTATACGTGGTTACATAAGAATCAATATGGTTTATATTTCAGCTAATGAGTGAAAGGGTTAAGCATAGATTCAAGAGCTTTAAAAAAGGCAAGAAATCAGAGCAGCTGGACGATAGTCGGAAGGTTAAGAGCGGTTACCCTTCTTTGGGACAAGCTGAATGAAGCGAACTTCTGACAGGAAGGAAAAGTACCCGATAAAAGACAAAGACGAAAGAGTTTTCCTAAGCACGGTGTCAGCAAAGAAGCACAATTCTTGAGAGCAACAAGAATGACACCATCAGCACTGTCCGCCTTGTTAGAGTTGATCCCGGTTAATGCAGAAAAACACATCTTCGGAAGAGATTCTAATTTCAGACGTAATTAAGTCAGAGGGAGGAGGAGATAGAGGAACAGGACCGGAATCGTTCAGGGATGAATTGGAGGCGAAAGTTTGAGCGAAGAGTTCACTTTTATCAGGAGAAGAGGCGGCAACTGAGTCGTCGGAATGAAAAAGAGGAGGTAAAGAAGAGAAGTAAAGTTGTTGGAGAGGTCCTTGGTCAGAAAGAGCGAGAAGAATTGGAAGTAGGTTTTCACATTTTTGTGTAATGAAGATATATTTGGCGAGACGAAAAGCCGATTTTGTACGATTCTGGGCAGAAATATAAGCTAAGTGAGAGTCATGAGATGGATGGTGACGGTACCTCCTGAAAGCCTCCTCTCTATTGCGGATAGCATTAGGATTAGAACAAGCAAAGTTAAACCAAGGATTTTTTGCATTAGTAGCAGGAATAGAATATGAGATGTACGCCTCTATGAGGACAGTGACAGGGGAAACGGGAGTTGCAGCACTCCCTGTCTACTGCCTAACGTACCTCCCGGAGTACTTCCCTGGTCGATTGGTGTCTACAATCTCCATTAACTATAAATTAATTGATTATTCAATATTGAGTATCTTATCGACACCACCAAACGATAACCTGCAAACATTTATTGCAAACATAGATAAAACTTTAATTTCTAATCACATCGCCAAAAATTGCAATATCGATCTTGCTAAACTAATTTCAGATAATAATGCTAACTTTTTTACAATCTCACCACTTTTAAATTAAATATTTTAAATGCAGTAGTTGATTACAAAATTGATTACTATGAAAAAAAATGGCAGTAGTGAATTTATACACCAGTAAACGCTAATGAAGTGTTTTTTTAGTGATTTGCGAAATACAGTTAGTGATGAAGCCTGTCTGATATGCATAGGAATTGCATTCCATACCTCTGCTCCTTTGAAAGAGAGTGCATTTTCTGCAGTTTCTATTGTATAATTAGGTTTGTGTTAAGTTAAAATTACTTGAAACTTCAGCACTAAATTTTTTAATTTGTAGGATTCTAATTTTCTATTCATAACATGGAAAATAAATAACAATAATTATAATATTATAATAATTATATATTATAATATCGCGTCATAAGTTATAACTATGACTACAAAAGTGAACCTTTCCTGTCAAGTAGGGGGTGTCGTGCGACACCCTCCCCCCGAACCCCTGGTTACGGGCCTGAAAGAGACAAAAAAAACTTACCAGGCTCGAGAGAAAAATCAGGACACAATTTAGAGAACGGAAACAAGCCGTAAAAATTCTCCACAGGTGCAGATTGAAGCAGGGAGACTCAAACTAGAAAAAATTTATGCGAAATACAGGTGAACCTAAAACAAACATTTATCCATAAGGCAAACGAAGAGGAAAACAAGGTAGCAGAAAACCAAAAATAACTCAAAATACTTCTTCACGTTCGCGAAAAGAACAATGTAGTGTAAAGAGAGTATATTAGTCTGTTGATAGATGGAAGTGCCTCATACATATTTTTATCAGCATGATCATCAGAAGTCACAAAAGGTCATCATATAACCAAGAGAGTATCGGACTAATTGGGGTAGATAAAGGTATTAAAATGGGAATACTTACATTCACGGTCTAATTTGGTAGTAATTTCCTTCCAACAATTATCTTTTCTGTATATGTCACTGTACTCTTCTTTCCTCATGTCATAAAGGCATAGGTACCGTCTGACTTCTTCAATCAACTTTTCATTTCAAAACTGGTGCGAAACGGGGCGGATGAGGAATGAATGAATGAGTGCGACTGATTGAACCACTTCCGCCAGTGGGGATGGGATAAGCTCCACCAACTACAAAGACGAACTGAACATGCGCAGCCAGAGACACGTCTCGGAATATCGCTCAGGGAACGAACGCGAGCCACGTGGCGCGGCTAGCCGACGCATGGTGTAACTAGCGTGTGTTTCGGTCTGAGTTGCTTCGTTGAAAAGCATTAGACCGATGCTGAGCCACGTGGCGGACGTGGCATGGCTAGCGTGCGTGGTTTTCGGTGTGCGGCGGCCTTAAGGCTCTATTACAAATGCGAGAAAATTCGGCATTAGGGCAAGACACATGGAGTGCCATGCTTCTGAAGAAATGTAAAGAGAGCATTGCCAACCCGCTATACTTACTATGGACAAAATCACTTGACACAGGACAAACTCCTTATTTAAAGGAGATAACAGAGCAATTGCTAAGAATTATCAGCCAGTAGCTCTCGCCTCCCACCTTTTAAAATGCTTTCAACGTATAATTAGAAGCAAAACTACTTATATTGGAAGAAAAGAATTTATATAGTCCAAACCAATAGTGGCTTCAGGGCTGGAAGATCATGCCTATCACAGCTATTAGACCACCA